>OV884058.1:16327330-16562330 GCA_930367215.1 Pollenia angustigena
CAAAAATTAATAACATAGTTTTGTTGTTTGTTTGGAAAAAATCCTAAGTGAATTTACAAAAGTCAGTAATTTTCGTACGATAATTACAGAAATATAAATATTTTGATACAATTGTGTTGCCATATGAGCATAATTTTAAATGAAAAATTGTGTGGTCGGATTAAACAATGTTGAAATTTAAGGACACAGAATAAAATGAAACTTGATTTCAATTAAAAAAGTTGCAACATTAATTAATAAAATTTTGCACCATTAAACAAGTTTTTACACGAAGAGAATTATTTACTAAAGGTGTTATGATACTTCCTATTTTTTGTATTGGATTTTTTTAGGATTGACTGAATGAAACAACAAATGCGGAAAGAACAAGATTGACATTTCTCATGTATATTTTTTTTTTTTTTTACTAAAACAAAAAAAAAAAAAAAAAATGGCAAAAGCTTGGGCAGATGAAACTATTATGTTTTTGATAAACGAAATAAATAAATAAACGAAATAAAGCAGGTGCCCTGGGATTTTAAATCAGAAATTTTCAATTAAAGAATATACTACGATGTAATTCGTAATATTAAAAAAAAATTGTTTGTGATTCCAAAATAAAATGTTAACAAAACAAACAATATTACCCACGTTTTTTTCCTACAAAAACCCGTTAAAAAAGCTAAAAATCGCCAAACAAAAGTTAAGAACCGCTACTTTCGATCAAAAACTAAAAAAAATGGGCAACAGTGCTGGACATGTCAATTTTAAGGTAAAAAAGTTTAATTTTTTTTTGACAGTCTTAGATTATGTATCGATAACACATGTATATTTGTTTGACATTTCAAGATTTTTAATGATATAATCATACTCTTTACACTTAGTCAGTTTTTCTATGCAAATATAGTTGCACTATTCTTCAATATAAAAAATTACAAAAAATAGCAAGTATCATAACACCTTAAATCTGTTGTTTTCATGGGCAACCGCGTATGTCTATTTTTTCGATTTTGAATTGTTGATGCCATATTGATTAATTTTAAGCGCTCTTTATATTTTTTTTAAAAAAATTTTAAAACAGATAGACCTATTCCGATGTTTTAACTCAATTACAAAGTACAAAAGGTGCAATATCTAACCCATAGTTTGCTCTAGAATGGTTTTTTCGGCTATGCTGAAAAATTTTATTTTAAGACATGAAAATCACAGAAATATGCCTTGGACCAAGAAAATTTTGAATGAGTCTCGTTTTAAATAAATGCGTGGCTTGGTTTAAGCAAAATTTTACCGAATACGAACAAAATAAGTTAAAATCAAGAAACTATTTTTGGATTTTGGATTATCTTGTTTTAAGAAACGATCTGATTACTTTAGAAAATAAACATTTTACCGTGTAGTATATCAATTAAATATTTTGTGATATTAACAACATTTTCTGCACTTAATGTTGTTGATATAAGTAAACGTTTAATTAACTTGACTAAGTTTATAAGTAAAACCTATTTTTTTTTTTTTGATTGATTGAACAAAATATTTTGTTTCTCAGCGTTTATTTTTTTACATAAACTGTGATACTAGACATCTATACACACATATAGCAACGATTACTAAACGAACGGTGTGAATGTTTCCTAGTGCCTTTATGGGGCATCAGGCGTTTGCTATATAACATTAGCACAATTAAAAGATTGTTAAGAAGGAAATTAAAAAAAAGAAATGAACTTACAATGCTTATTTGTATAGTTATCGAAGGAAAATGCAATGAATACGCGGCAAAAGCGAACAGTGCTTATCGCTTATAAACCTTTCAAGATTTGCACGTTTTTTGGTGACTTAAAACGAGAAACGCATCTATACAAACTAGCCTATATGTTATACTGTACATATAAAAAAAACTCGCTTATTTTCATCAGCATTATGAAAAAAACTATTTGCATACTTACATCGGAAGTGCATGAATACATATGTACATTGCGTTCGATTTTTTTTGTATCTCACTCAAGTTTGAAACGATGCTTATTTGAAAAATGTTTTAATGCGATTTATTAAAATTTAATTTTATTATTAATTATAAATGCGGGATAATATGCATATAAGCAAACGCTTATACCCGAAAGAAGTTCGTCTTTATAAAGAAGAAACAAGTTCGTCTTTATTAAGAAGCGCCTTAAAACCGGTGTGCAATTAAGCAATAAATACTGTATACAATATTTTCTCTGGTTTGTTTGTTTACTATATACTCTTAACTAGTGAACCAATTTTTCTGAAATTTTCATAAAAAGACGAAACACAGATTAAAAATATTTATGAAATTCCCAGTGGGCGTGTTCGATTCCATTATAACTTGTATCGCTTTTGCATGGCAAAAATGTCTTAATGGCATATTTCGCTGTGTTTGTTTTAAGCAAAAAAAAAAAGCCAAATGTGAATGTAAAAAATGGATTTTCAGGGGCATTTTACAATATAATGTCTTATATTAACTAAAAGTCCTTCTACAATATTTTCCAACTGCCGGATTTATAAGCATATCTGTGTCATTTTGTCAAAACATCTTAAGTCAAATTTAAAGAGTGGAAAAAAATTTTGTTAGTCGTACGAATTTTTATTTAAAAACATTTTTGTTTACGTTTTTAAAATTTCGTATTAAAAACGAAATTTTGGTTTATTTTAATATTTGATAAAAATGATTTTTTCAACCAATTTTTTTTTAAACTTTTTTGCTATCTTATCTCGACTTAAGATGTTTTGTCAAAATTCCACAGTACCACGTTCCACGTTCATAGAACGTTTGTTTTGTAAACGTTAATTTTATGTTGAACTTAAATTCACGTAATGGCTAACAGCCACATTCATAAAAAGTTCTTATTTTAAGCTTATAGTATGTTATAACTATCAAACGCTTTTTGTCTTAAAAGCCTCCCATTAAAATTTGTATTCATAAACGTACATTAACAGCTTTTTCTACTATTAACTGTTTGTAGCTATTTTGTGTTTAAGTATGGCCACTCTCTTTATATTTTGCTGCCATTTTATTGCTAGTAATCCATGGAAATTCTATTCGGTTCACATGATATTCTATATTTAATTTTTAATATTTTTTTTTTAATTGTAGAACTTAAAAATTATTCTTAGCAAATAAAACTATATACAGTCAAAGCCCGGTTTAACGAATGATTTAATGTTCAGACCTTTCGTTATACCGAGATATTCGTTATATCGATCAGTAATTTTTTACCTTAAAAAAAACGATGGTCCACAATTATAATTTTTTAGTTTCTGAACAAAATTTTGCCGAAAGGTATCATAAACACTTTTGTTTGAACCTCTTTTAAATATGTATACGATAGGAAAGTATTCGAATAAAAAGTTTGTTTACTTTTTATTGACATCACTATTTTTATGTTTTGTTTGTTTATTTTTTTTTTATATATTTTTGAACAATAGTTTGTTGTTTTAAACAAAAAAAAAAAAAAAAACAACTTGTTGCAATAATTTAATAAATAATTAATTTTAATTTTTTTAATTGGTTGTCTAAAATAAAAAATAGTAAAATTTAATTTCAAAAGATTTTGTTATTCGTGCTTAATTCCCATGGGAATTAAGCACGAATAACAAAATCTTTTGAAATTAAAATTTTGTATTCCCAAAAATTGAAATTACTTTTTGATAATAGTAAACTATATTTAACCTGCCCATATTAATTAATAAAACATTATTTTCAATATTTTTTAAAATAATGGGTGATTTTTTAGCTATTATCTTTTTGGCACCACTGGTTTAAACATCTGACGCACGTTTCGTGTTTTGTTTCGCTGTCAAACATCTTCAGTTTGGTTTATAATTTAACCATGAATCGTCTTACAAACGAACAACGCTTGCAAATTATTGAATTTTATTATCAAAATGCATTTTTGGCTCAATGGGTACGTTAATAAGCAGAATTATCGACTTTGGAGTGAAGATCCAGTAAAAGTCACAGTTTGGTGCGGCTTATGGGCTGGTGGCATCATTGCACCGTACTTCTTCAAAGATGATGCGAATCGTAACGTAACTGTGAATGGTGAGCGCTACCGTTAGATGATATCCAACTTTTTTTTGCCCAAAATGCAAGAGCTTGACTAGCATGACATGTGGTTTCAACAAGACGGTGCCACATGCCACACAGCACGCTTAACAATGGACTTATTGAGAGGCGAGTTCGGTGAACATTTTATTTCACGTTTGGAACCGGTCAATTGGCCACCTAGATCGTGCGATTTAACGCCTTTAGACTATTTTTGTGGGGCTACGTTAAAGCTCATGGCTATACACACATGCCCGCTTTAATTGACGCATTGGAAGACAACATTGAAGCATTTATTCATGAGATACTGGCCGAAATGTTGGAAAGAGTACGCCAAAATTGGACTAACCGGATGGACCATTTGAGGCGCAGTCACGGTCAACATTTGCATGAAATAATCTTCAAACATTAAATTATATGGACCGTACAATCAATTCAAATAAAGATTTCTTGCATTTTTCTGAATTGTATGTGTTTTTTTTTTTAAACTTTCCTATAGCTCTTAAAATATCACCGGATATTTCACAAAAATAATATCATAAATTTTTGGTTTAAAGAAGGGCAATAAATTTTCTTACTTTATGAATGGTTTATTAAAGGTTTAATAGACTATTTTTTCTTTTAGGAATACAACTTTAGCAATTTTTGCTTAAAAACGGTTAATCAATTATAAACAACTTTTTATGAATACGGCTGTTAGTCATTTAATCAATGATTTCCAAGAAAATTTGTTTCCCAAGATGGTTTCTCTAGATCATTGAGTTTTTCTTTAAATGCTTCATTGTTTAGCATTTGCCTGAACTACAAAATTTTTGCGCCCTGAGTTTGGGAAGTTTTTTCTTTGAGGTACACGTAGAAAAAAAATATGGTTGGAAGTAACCATATTCTAAGAGCAACATACTATGGTTGGATTTTAACAATTGTTATGTTTGCACGTTATCATATTATGTTTAAATATGACCATAGTATGGTTAAAATAAAAAAAAAATGTTCCCGAAATCTACCAAATTTTGGTCAATATTAACCATAACAATGGTCAAAACTAACCATATTATGTTCCAAATTAAACATAATATGGTCAAAGTTTAACAGAATTTTGAAAAAAGTTACCATATTATGGTCAGAATTACCAATAATATGGTCAGAATTACCAATAATATGGTCAGTGTTGAGCATATTATGGTTATTTACTTAATCCATTTTTTTAATTTGTTTGTTAAGTGTCAAATTATAATTTAATCAATATTTTTATTTCTGATAGGTGTTATGTTCCACTTTTATAAAAAATTCCCTTTGATTCATATTCCAGCCGGTGACGGACGACCTTTATTGCCATTTTTTCTGTTCTACTAATTTATTCTACGTAAATTTATGTATTTTAAGCCATAATTAAAATAAAATGAATGAGAATTTTAAGCAAACTAAGCAACTATTGTAAACTATAAACAACCAGAATGTTGTTGCTTGATAATAATATGGTAAACATAATATGTTTAAGTGTATAGTTGTAGCTTTATTTTATTAAAACATTATATTGTTAAATTCAACCATATTTGAAGTTTCAAGGGAGGTAACCACTTTATTGTTAAATAGAAACAAAATATTATCAATCTTGACAACAGTTTTGTTAACAACAATAAAAGTTTGTTTGTTGTCATTGCAGGGACCATAATATGTTTTTTTTAACCATACTTCAACCATGTTTTTTCTCTGCGTGTATAAAAACCCAGCACCCTTTCAAACCGTTGCTTACACGAAGTTTTTTACCACGCCAAGTTTTTTATGCAAATCTTCAGTTTTTACTAATGAATTGTGCTTCAAGATTTTTCCTCCTGAAGTAAGAGACTGCCTTATAAGCCAGTTCTTCTTAAACTTATATTTTTGTTTTCATTTACAAAGAAAATAACAGAATTTTGTAAACTCAATTTGCACTTCCGATAGAACGTAATCAACTTTTAAATTAAATTTTATATCGCTCCTTTGCTGCAACATCGTTATAAAACAAAAAATACATTCCAAAATGAACTTGTGAGTTTTTGATTTGCTCGCGAAGGGACACCAAAAGAAAATACGAATATTTTTCAGGGACATGTCACATACGCAGAAAAAATTACAATTTGTCTCCAATCACCAAGTTTATAACAAACTGATAGAATCAAGCAAGCAATTTGTTGATTTTGCACCAACTATTACTAAAATGATTGTAAGATTTCTAAAAATTTTAAATTATAATTTTTTTACCAGATTCTCTTTGTCGTGTTTAAAAATTACTTTGATAACTTTTTTTTTTAATAAATAATATTTTTAATTTTAATTAAAAAACATGATCAAAAAACTTTGCCGTTTCAAACAATGGGTTAATTGATTAAATTAAATAAAGCTCAGATTTTGACAATTTCCAACAACAGTTCTACAAGCTTAAGCTATTTTATTTTAAACGTAAAAATCAGTTAAGATTTTTTGTTATTTAATTAATACATATTTCAATTAAAATTTTACTTCAAAACAACTAAAATGTTAATTAAGTCAAAATTATATTTTTAATTATCTTTTATCAAAAAAAAAAATTATTAAGTCAATTATCACATTAATTTAATTGAAATACATACTTTTTAAAAAAATTTTTTAATTGATAAGAAACTACTGTTCATTTTTTCTGTGTAGTCTGAAACCGGTATTTAGTTTAAATTGAACTATTTTATTTTAAAAATCTTGACGAATTATAATAAAGAGGACCATCAAATTGTTGTTTGATTTTACATTTTGTGCAGAATTGTTTACCCCGCAAGCGTCTTCCCAATCTGTCCCAAATCTTCTGTTTTATTAATTATTTCTGTGCGACATGTATCATCAGGTATTGAATCAGATATTGGAAATTGCTTACAGAAATTTTTTTTCATGCTTTTTTTCATTTATTTTTTTTATTTATCAATACCTATTCAGTCTTTGTATCCTATTTAAATAGAAATTGATCAATCCCCTATTTCACGTAAAAATTGGTATTGTTAATAATAAATGACGTTTTATCCCCAATTTCACCAAGTTCAGTTAAAACTAACTATTACTTTAACTTCCAATTAACAATATGTTTTGATAGCTAAAACTGATAGTAAATTATAACTGAAATTGGAGGTTATTGTCATAAAAAATTAAATTAGATTATAACCAAAAAAAAAAAAATAACTGAAATTGTTTTTTGCCTTAACTAACTTGGCATTTTTATATTGTGCATACGTAATTAAAATCCAACTATACAAAAAAAAATTACAATTTAAATTGCTTAAGGCAAATTAGAAGTACCCTATAAAACTTATCACGAATTGCACAAAATGAGAATTTAGAAAAAGAAACCCAACATTTTGTTTAAACATTAAAAAAATTATTAGTGCGATTGCAAAAGTTTAAAGAGTTCTATAGGTTACACTGAATCATTCAATCGTTATTAATAAAGAAAAAGGCCAATAGAGTACTTAAGGATATAATTGAAAGTTAATGACTCAATTAGGAAATATATAGAAATATTACGTATATGATTTATAAAAAACTGCTTAATTAGTTGGGATACGATTTAGATGCAAATGCATGCTTTTTATCGATAGTCTAAGGAAAATATCGACCAATTATCTTTCGGAATCATTAAATTTGCGTTTAAATGGCATCGATTTATGTTTGCATATTTTGGTGAAAAGGCATATTTTTGCATATTTAGGTTTTAAATGCATATTTTTGCATATTTTGACATTTTTGAGTGATTTTTCTTAAATTTCCATATTACAGAAAAAGTTCCTAAATAAATTTCAAATACGCCAAAAAATCCTTCATAAACAAATTTTAAAATCAATAAATAAACTAGATGACCCGTGCGAATATTTCGCACCGTAATTTTTATCAATGAAAATATTAATTTTTCAATTTCTAATTATTTTTCGTCATTAGTGTTAGAAATAAGCTTTAAAATGAGATATCATTCAATAAATTTGATGCGGTGCTTTAGAAATAATATATATGATTCCTTTCTTTCGAAAAAAGATCTTTCTTTTTTAAGCCGATGCAGCACCCTACATGGTTAAGGGTTGCAATGGGCTCAAAATATTTTATTCAAAAAGTTACCAATTACTTGCTTGGCACATTATACCACGTTGTAGAGGAAATTAGAAGCCAATTCGATTATATTGCAATTTTAAATGAAATGAAATTTTTCATATTTTTGTTTTAAGTAAAATTATTTTGGAATTTTTAGTGGAGATTTTAAGCGCATATTTTAGATTTTTTAATGCGTGAAAATCTCATCCCTGTTAATTAGGCATGGATTCAACTAAAGAACGGTATTTTCAAAAATTGAAACGGATTTTTAATATATCGTTGACCGCTACAAAAAATTTATTATATTCAAATTAAAGCTTAACTTAAAACCTTTATTCCAAGTGCCGACGTTTAGGACAAAACACTAACCAAACGGAGTGTTTAGTGAAACTTGATGTATTGCAAGATAATTGTCTTTTTAAAAATTAAAGTTTATATTGGAGTGTAAAAAGAGGAAAATACTTTTTCTAAATGAAAACCCCGGGGATGCACTAAGCTCCTTGAGGTCCTCAATACCTCTAGGTGTAGCCTTTACGGTGGTATAATAAGATGCAGGCAATACCTTGAGCTCGCAAAGGTTCAAAATTAACAGCAATAGATTGCTGCTGACCAGAGTTTCTATCACATCTGGTAACACGGGAGTCAGTAGCCCCTGCAACCAAGGCTTTATTCTGACAATTTGTTAAGGTTTCTTTGGGGAGCACGTTACTTAGACCCAAATTCGCTTGAAAGAATGATCTTAAGAATTCAACTTAGGCAACTGCCCAGTAAAAAAGGGGCTTTCAACGGTGCAGGTTTGTAAGCAATATATTTTTGACACAATAAGTGCATATACAAAATGGTGAAAGTAACAATCAGCTTTACACAATGAATTTTATGTTTTTACCGGTGTTTTACGCTCCCTTCGTAGAAAGGAAATGTCGTGGCTCTTTAAATGTTAATTTTTTTCCATTTGTTAAGAATTTGTTCACTTATCTTACTGCATCTTTGACTGTTTTATTGCGTAGCGCATTATTGTGCGCTTACTTTCTAAAATATACTTCTACTGCTACGCAAAATACTTTTTATTGGATGGGTTTCCATCATTGTATTTAGTTTCGACTTGCGGATCTCCCTAAATAAGTGCTGTTGCTACGCAATAGATGCTGCCTGCCTTTCAGCAGTGTATCTTCAGCGGGAACATGTGCTTAAATATGCCACCTTTATGAGTGGCTTACGCTCACAGATAGGGGCGCTGGCAAACGCACTGTCTTCTAAAAGTGCTGAGAACACCGTAGGTCAGGTCAACACGGCAGGTACTCACGTAAATCTTTGGCATCACTGTCTCTCAAGAAAACACCGAGGTATATTTGGTTATATCTAAGCGATTTTTTACTTCTCGGTGTAACATCCTGGGGGAATTAAGCTGCAGCCAATACACGTTATTCGGCAGAGGCAAGATTGCCAGATTTAGCCCTCTGAGACAGTGTTGCTAATAAAGGGAAAATCCATACAGATAGCTTTCTTTCATGAAAATATTTTAGCGTAGGGAAAAAGGGACAGATTTTGGTTTTTATCAAAATGAAGTTCCTACATTATTGAAATCATTATATGTAACTAAAAATGCATTTAATCCACATTTTTCCAACGTTTCATGAAATTTATGTTCACTTTATCAAGCGATTCGTTATTTACAAGGCATTAGTGTAGAAAACACAGCATTTTTTTTAACCACATACAGAACAAATTCTTGCCAAAATTTTTTTTCAACTAAACTTTTAATCAAAAATAAAATAAGTTTTAATTAAACATTTTTTTCAATTGAATTAATCGTTTACTTGTATTAAAACCATTACTGCAGAAAGTATTGCTAATATCAACATTAATATTTAATTGATATCATAATTTTTGTTTACTGGTGCAAATTTAATAAATTTATTAGTTAAAATCACACATATATTAATTAAAATTATGTATATTTGTGTCATGGTACACGAATTTAGTCAATTAAAAAATTAATTGCATGAACTAAAAAAATACACAACATATGCACAAACATTTTAATTTATGTGTTTTGATAAAAAAAAATTAATAAAAAAAAATAAATGTACACCAATTAATTATTTAATTGAATAATTTTTGGCAAACATTAAGAGTATTTATTGATGCGAAGGTTAAACGAACGGCTTTTTCGCTCATCATCTAAAACTGACAGTAAGTCTTGGAAAGTCGATTTCTGACATAGTAATTTTGTTAATGTGCTAACACTTATTTTTAACGTGTCAAATTGTTAAGTTGAAAATATTAAATTGTTTCAAAATATGTCACATTTAAGACCAAAATTTTAAACCACTTCTCATTCAAGAAATAGGGTATTTTTAACACAAACAAGTTTCAATTACGTAAAATGAAATATCTAATAATGCATTTTTTTTCTAATAAATCAATATAGAGAATAATTATTTTCGAACGTAAATATAAAAAAAAATCGTTTTAGAGAAAAATGCATATACTAAAGGCTAATAAATTAACGTTAATGCAAGTACTCTAAGTAAATGTAACTAGTTTTAGATTTATTAAAATTTTTTTTGTTACTTTATCCCAACAAATTAAATCAGTAAAAAGGGGAGGAGTTTCCACCACTGACTTAAATAACTCTATGAAACAGAAAAAATTATACAGCTGTTGAAAATAAAATGAACCCGTTTAAATTTTTTTGTTGTTGGTTATCATCTGTAGAGAAACAAAATTGAGAAAATATTTAATGGAAATGTTAAGCAGAATGTTAAATAAAAATGTTAACGAAAATATGTATTTTGTTCAAATAAAATTATTTTTATTGAAATAAATTATTGGTTTTTCTTTAAATGTTAATTAAAGTCTTAAGAGCATTTTCATGTTGATAAGTTAATATAACATTTTTATGTTATTTAAGCAAATGTTAATGAATATAACTTTTAAATGTTAATGAATATAACTTTTAAATAGCTGTTAATTTAAAAGGGAATAGTTCTTTCAAAGACTTTTTAACTCTTCTGGAGATTTAGTTAAAGATTTGCCATATTAATCCCGCCACTATGATCCAGCTTAGCAATTTTAAGCCATGCTTCCGTCACTTAACATTTTGAGTAGCTAAATCAAGGAGAGCGAGAGTTCGTTCATTCACTATAGGAATTGTTTTTAATTGAACTGAGAATTCTAGTGTTTGCTGGAGATAAAAGGCAGGGGTTAACACAGCAAGAGTTAACAGGAAAGATCTTTAAAGAGCGATCAGGAGCTGAATGTAAGTTATTTACAGGGTGAGTTTGTGTGTAAGTTAAGGTGGGAGAGAGACAGCTAAGGCAGTTACTTGTGAAGCAAAAAGAGACGGCATGTGGTTTTTTTCATGGTAAGAAAAGAGCAGGTAAGTTAAAAAGAGCTGTGTGTTTTTAGGAGTATTTGGAAATCTTAACATTTCTGCTAATGATTGTATGCGCTTGTGCTCGTTGGTATTTAAACTTAAGTAACAACGTTAGAGTATTTTAAACATCATACGGCAATGAGTAAGAAAACATATTAGTCTCTTAGGAATATTAAAAAAAAATATATATATTTTATTGTAATAACGAATTTTAATGAATTAAAATTAAAAAAAAAAAACTATAACAAAAAATTAACGGATTACTTGTTGAAAAAAATAAAAGAGACTTGAAAATATTTAATAAAAAATTAAGAAAATAAAAAAACAATTCTAATAAAAAGTGTTAAGAAAAATCCAAAAGTTTTATTAAAAAAAAAAAAATAAATAAATGAAATTTTATTAAACAAATCAAAAAACCAGAACTCATCTCTAAAGCTGCCTGAACAGCCTTCAAAAATTGGAATACTTTTTTTAACCAAACGGATTTAAATTGCTCAAACATTCAAGGTAAGTAACTGACACAACTTCCGTCGGCTAAACTAGAAAAAAAACAACACTAAAAATTATTTGGTTGAAACAAAAAGACAAAAACTCCCTTTTAAAAAATCCCAAAAAAAAAAAAAAAAATCAAAAAATTCTTAAAAAAATATTAACACAATTCTTGGAAATTTTCTAAGAAATTGTAAAAAAATTGCATGTTTTGCAAATATTTCTAATTTACAAAAGTTTTATGACTGACAATAACTCAATAGTCAAGGTTTTTTTGAAAATTAGTGTTCTTAAAAATATGTTCAAGCTACCTGACTTTTAAGAAAGACAGAGAGGGAGAGGAGCAAAAGTCATAAAAAGTAAATATTTGGGTTGCATAATTTAAGCAGCTTTAGTTTTTTCCTTTAAAGCCATAAAAAATGTTTAAAACATTTACTAAATAACTAAAAATAGGTATTACCTTCTTATTTTGGTATATAGACTGAAATTAAAAAAATAAATCCCACACTTGCTTTTTACAAGTCAAGAAGTGAAGAACATTATTCTTCAAGAGATTGGGAGCAAAATAAAAATTTTTAAAGCAGAAAAAGAGTTTTTAAAATGTTGAATATGGTGCGTTTTGCCTTCTGATTAACATTTAGAAAAAATATTTAAAAATGTTCTGCCAAACAAATTAAACTCAAACATATTCTTTTCATTATTTCTTTCTAGATGAATCAAACGTGCAAAGTCTGCGGTGAACCAGCAGCCGGTTTCCATTTTGGTGCCTTCACTTGCGAGGGTTGTAAGGTAAATATCGAACATTTTAATTAAATCTAGAAAAACACTTGATAATTGAAAAGGAAAAAAAAAAATTTTCGAACTTTTAGAATTTTCCTATAAAAAAAATGCAAAAAGTTAAATAAATAATTTCTTATTAAAACCAAAAAAATTTAATTTGTGTAAAAAAATTTAAATACAAAATTTCTTTTAAAAAAATTAAAAATGTTGATGAAACTTTTAAAATTTCCTTAAAATCCAAACAAAAAAAAAAAAAAGAAAATTTTAATGAATAAAACAAAAATTTCAAAATTCCCCAGAAAATTTCTAAAAATATAATTTTTCAACTCAAAAAGTTTCAAATTAAAAGAAAAAAACCTTTTCATTCAACCAAAAAAACAATTAAACTAACTATTCTCCTTTATTTTCTCTTTACAATTTTAGTCCTTCTTCGGTCGCTCTTACAACAATCTCTCCTCCATCAGTGAATGCAAAAACAATGGCAAATGTGTGATTGACAAGAAAAATCGTACCACCTGCAAAGCCTGCCGCTTACGCAAATGCTACACAGTTGGCATGTCCAAAGGAGGTTCCCGCTATGGCCGTCGCTCTAACTGGTTCAAAATTCACTGCCTTTTGCAAGAGCAACAACAACAAGCCGTGGAAGCTGCCTCCAAAGCCGCCTCCAATGGTTCTTTACCAACAAATCCCACAAATTCCTCGGCTTTTAATGATATGGCTGCAGCTGTCGCTGCTCAACAACAATTCTCACAAAGATCCTCACATTTGGCTGCCACGGGTGCTTCTCATTTGGGTTATCCTTCCTATTTGTCAGAAATGTCTGCTGCTCCTTTCATGTCGGCTGCTGCCTTGCCTTTCTTCAGCATGATGAATTCTTTGCCCACCATGGCTGGTGGTTCTCCACCCTCTGCCTTCCAAATGCCACCACATTTGTTGTTTCCTGGCTATCATCCGGCTGCCGCCGCCGCTGCTGCTGATGCCGCCTATCGCTCGGAAATGTACAAACACAGACAATCTGTAGATTCAGCCGCTTCAGGCGAATCTCATTCACGTTTCTCACCCTCAAATCACTCAGTACACTCACTAACCCACGACGAGAACCATCAGCATATGCAGCAACAAATGCAACAACAACAACAGCAACAACAACAAACCGCATCCAATAGACACTCTCCCGAATTGTGTGTGTCTGGTGATGATGATGAGCAAGAGCGCAAATCTTTACACTCACACCACTCCATCTCACCGGTCTCCTCCTTGGCTTTAACCAACCATCAACATGAAGTTCACAGTCCCGTTGCTGTCAGAGCATCGCCAGTGCAACAAACCACCCCAGAACCCTCCTTTGCCGCCAAAATGCAGTCCCTCTCACCCGTCTCTGTGTGCTCAATAAGTCATGAGACCACTGCTATGACCAACAGCTATGACGAGCCCATGAATCAAGATTGTCCCATGGATTTGAGCATGAAAACCTCCAGAAGTTCTGTGCACAGTGACAGTGATATGCTAAGCGAAACGTCCGAGGAAGAAAGACAACAAAATTTAAGACGCAAATTTTATCAATTGGAAAACTCAAATGAAAACTCAGAAAACTCCATAGATTTAGAGGCTTCCAAAAGACAAAAGTTAGCAGAAAATACATATGGTTCCTTTGGCTCTCATCATGCTCGAGGAATTGTATGTGTTTAGGGGAAGGCATACAAAAGTACGTAGTCTTTAACCGCATCACAATAAAACCAAAACCACCTCTCTTTTTCCTTAAACCAAAAATAGAAAAAGAGTTTAACAAGTAAGCAACAACAAAAAAAACAAACAGAAACTTAAACCATCCATCCCTTTATAGTCAATGCAAATTTTTATTATTTTAAGTTTAAAGGCAAAAAAAAATTTCAAAACTAAAATTGTAAATATCGTAAAGAGCCGTTGGCTTTGGCAGGCCGCCTTTACACCACAAATTTATTGAAATTCCAAATATTATTTTTAAGAGTAGTTAGTTGAATTTTTTCCTTTTTTTACTTTAAGTTTTTTTTTTAATTTCTAATCCATATTTGTAGTTTTTAATCAAATTGTTTATAGAAAACAGAAAAGTTTTTTTATTTTTGTAAAAAAATTATCAAAAATATTGTAAATATCAAGTTTTTTTTTTAAATATTAGTTTTTAAGGCATGCTTTTTTAGTTTTAAGGTATTTTTTATTTAAATTTTTTTATTTTTTAAATCTCATGTTGACCAGCCTTTGGCTAGAAAAATTGTATATAATAATTTTGATTGCAACAATTGTATTATTTTGAATATTTTTCTTAAAATGTACTAGAAAGAAAATTTATTAGTTTTTATATTGTAAATATTTATTGAAAATTGAAAATACCAATGAATTGTAGATTTAAAAAAGAACGATTTTTTTTTATTAACAAGAAAAATCCAACAAAAGAAATTTTTAAAGAAATATAAAAATTTAAAAAAATTTTAAATGAAATCATGTGTTTTAATTAAAAAAAAAAAAAAAATCTAATAAAAGATATTTTCAGGTTTAAAAGCTCTAAATTTAGTTTTGAGGTTTTTGCAGTGTCCTTTTTGGAATTAGTTCATTGACGGATTTTGCACATGCAAAGTTTCTTTTGACAAAATTTGTGTTCTTTCGCTGTCTTGTGTTGTTGTTTGTCATGTTAAAGATGCAATCAAATACAAATATGCATGAACAAACTCATCCCCATGCTTTTTTCCTTTCCTTCTACAAACTAAAGACTTTGTAGAGTTAACTTTGTTTATACGAAGGAGGTGCTTTGTCCTCCGCTTTATTGGGTTTTTTTTTTGTCTCTTAAGACAAAGTTTTAAAATGGATCAAAGTCTTTTGGAAATTAAAAGACAAAATTAAAAAGTAATTTTTCGAAAAAAACTTCAATATTTCTGTGGCAGAAAAGAAGAAGTATACAGGGGTGTGCTGGAAAACGAAAACGTAAAACGCAAGAATTTGGAAGTTTTTTTTAATACACTTTCAATCGAATTTTTATAATTTTTGTTATAAAATTCTGTTTAATATAGAAATACATATTTGTGTAATATTTATCATAAGATGTTTTCTTACGGAAATCTTATTAAAAAACGACTTTAAAAATCTTGTGTTTTACGTTTTCGACTTCCAGCACACCCCTAATAGGCTTAGGCGGCTCTTATACGATGATTTTTTGAACATGTTTTATTTTTAATTTTCTTTCAAAGATAATACCAAAATCTTTTTACATTAGCATAATGACTTTTGAGACAGGTATTTTTTATTATTGTTATTGTTGTTTTAAAAAATCGAAAAATCTAATAAAAATAAAACACAATTGCAAAATTTTAAATAAAAAGAAAAGAAAATTCATAAAAAAACCCCGACGAGCAGAAATAGTGTATTTGTTCTATTCCTCTTTCTTCTTTACCGAATTTCGCTACAAATAAAAACAATTCTTAATCCTTAAGTGTATACCTGACCAGGCATTTTTAAAATAGTTTTTTCAGTTTTTTTTTAATAATTATTGAATATATTAAAACGAAACTTCCTCCATCAAATTGTTTTTGTTTTACAAGAAAACGAGAAATTTAAGGACCGTGGGAGTGGCAATTGGCCTGATGAAAAGTTTGTGCACATTGTATCCACCTTGGCCGGGCCATTTCCTTCCTTCTTATATATGTACTGTAGTAAATCAAATCACGCGCAACACAAAAAAATTCTTAATTTTCTTTCGAAGAATTATTCTAGTTGCCAGCAAACTGCTCTTGCTATAGCCATAAAACTCCCTACAAATAACAGTAGTCCCTGCCAGGCCTTCGAGTTCGCTTGTGTGAGTTTTTGCGTTAAGCACTATTTTCCTTTCGCCACAGATTTATTCCGAATTTTCAAATATTTTTTTCCGTTCAAACTTTCAAATCAATAATTGTGCTTGTGTTTTAAATCTTATGTTTGAACTGGGAGCAAATTATGGCAAGCGCTAGCGATAAAATGTTTTTGTTTAAATTGTATTTCAATGAACAAAGTTTTTTTTTTTTAAATAAAAACTATGGCTGGCCAACAAAATTTGAAATTTATTTTTTTAAAAGAAAATTTTGTGTTTCTTTTGATATCTTCTTTTATTTTACCAAATTGCTAAACAGTCCTTTTCTTTTAAGCTTTAAGACTTATTTTTTTTTTGCCTTTCTCATTAAATTTACTTATGTCTTAAGGCTTTTGTTTTATCTCTAAAGTTTGATATTCGCGAGATTTTTTTTAACTTCTAACTTGTCAAATTATTCACTGCAAAATATATTAATGTTATGTATAACCTCTAAACGTTGCCTCTCTAAAGTTTGGAGGCAAGGGTCTTCAAACAAAAATTCAATTAGAGCGCACTCTATTTTTTCTGACAAACCATCTGACATTAGCTGCTTTAAATATTGGTATTGAGCTATTCTTTTATTACGATGGTTGTATGTTCGATTGCTGCTAGAGACTCTGGTTGATTTCACTTGAACAGGTCTACGCTACTATTAGGCGTAAAATGAAGTTAGAATGTATGTTTTTTGAAAATGGGTTTACAGTATATAATAAATAAATTTATATGCCAATTTGTCTCTGTACAATAATTATTTAATTATTACAAATTATTCTGTAAATTTTTCAGTAATAAAGTCGTGTAGATCAACAAATATTATTAAAACAAACGAAAAAAGTAGATCAATTTAATTCTCACGCATTTATGAAGAAAAAAGTTCCTCTACGGACTTATCGAAAAAGTCATTAATTTTTCATTTTTAACTTTTTGACTCAACTTTTATTTTTAAGGCTTTTTAGAGGTAATAAAAAAATCGGCTGATCGATTTTTTTTAAATTGATATGTCGTAGAGAAACTTTTTTTCTCATGCCAAAAGCTATCGAAAAATTGATGGCACTAATCGATTGCTAAATCGACCCACCTTAGTGAACATACCTCTACAAATGTTTTGGTCTTAACCCTATTTTTTTTAAATCTCTTTCAATTTTTCCATTTTTTTTTTTTAATAAAGACTCTACACTTTCAAATCAGCTTCTGTTGGACTATTGACTTGTGGTCGTGTCTTAAGTCTTTTGTTTTGTCGCAACGAATGTTTTTGAAAAGAAACACTACGTTTTATTAAAGGAGCATATAGACGACATGTTTTTGTCATCTGACATGTCAAATTTCCCACTGCAAAACACATACATGTCGTGTGTTACCTTTTTAACTTTGCTTCTGTCAAAGTCAGACGCAAAGTCATCTGACAAAATTTCAATTAGAGCGTGCTCTATTTTCTTCTGACAAACCATCCGACATCAGAAATCTATGCCGGGAAGAAACTGGCAGCGGCGTCAACTATTGACGGAATCATTAGCCGGCTGAAGTTAAAATTTTACAATACCAATTTATGTATGCTCATCTTACCATTGAATAGAATTTATGTAAATATAAACATAAAAACCGTTTAATTATAAAATTCTAAATTGGTATCTTTAAAATAAAAGAAAAAATCGTAAGATGGCTAAATTATTTTACGGCGCAAATAAATATTTTCGTGGCGGCAGCAAGCTATTTTGAAACCGAGAACTACTTTGGTTTCTGCAATAACAATGCGAAAAAAAACAGAGACAATGTCCGAAGCAAATTTTACAACATGAAATGCATTAAAATTTATTGATAAATTTCAAAAGATTTTGTTATTCGTGCTTAATTCCCAGTTTTTATTGTTGACAAAAACACTTGAAATTTATTGTTGATGGGATAAGCTATTCCTATGCGCATTTCACTGGTTGCTTAGGCCAGATCATCAGGAAACTTCATCCATAAAGATTTTAGAAAAACTAAAGATATTAAACCAAATAAAACTGTTAAACGTATAAGAATTATAGCAACAGTTCTACTTGTAATAATATCAAAGTTTAAAGAAAACACATCAACAATAAATCTGGCTTAAGCAACCAGTGAAATGCGCATAGGAATAGCTTATCCCATCAACAATAAATTTCAAGTGTTTTTATCAATAATAAAAACTGGGAATTAAGCACGAATAACAAAATCTTTTGAAATTAAAATTTTGTATTCCCAAAAATTGAAATTACTTTTTGATATTTATTGATAAATTTTTTTAATACTGGCTGAGCTGGGGCTCGAACTCGGGTTGAATTTACGTTTCGAGAATAACCACGTTCTCATCATCAGAATCTACCCTCTGCACCACCTAATAATGTTTGCATTTTAAGGTTTGTGTGTTTTCTTAAAATTTGTTTGATCTTTTGTTATTATATTAATTATCTCTTTATTATATAATGCAACTTAAAGCTATGATGTCCTGAGTTGCTTTAAACTGATTGAAGCATCAGACAGCGCAAAGTCAAACATTTTTTATGCAGGATTCTAGTCACGGCTCACTAGTAATTCTCGGGCAGTCGCGAATTATTATATCAATAAGTCTTACATTTATATATCAAGATTTTGCTCCTATTCACTGCGCCTGCTGCATTTTCAGTAAATCCAGCACTTAATGCGGTATAAACGACTGCATTCAAACATACTTTCTTTTCAAGTATCGAGTGAAGTGATATATTTTGAAAATTTTTCAGTGCATACTGGGCGATTCTATTCTAGACAACTTTTAACATCAATTTTCAAATCACACTATTTGACACGTTTTTGATGCCAATTTAAAGTAAAATATCTATATTTTATACTAAGTCCCAATTTACACGTTGCAAGTCTTATTGATCAGCTTGCTAATTTATAACGAAAGTGAAGAGAGCAAAATAAACATTTCTCTCTCACTCTCTCTCGCCTATAAGGTAGCAAGCTGATCAATAAGACTTGCAACGTGTGAATTGGCACTAATATAATTTTTTTAGACGTAAGCTTAAATATGGGCATTTCCCCAGAATGGTCTACCAGGATGAAAAAATAAAATGTTGATTATCATCGTCTTTTATTGTTTATTATTAGAAAAAATGTCTATGTTCATATAAAAGAATGGTTTCCTAGCATATCTGAGCTGTTTTACTTGAGGCAATTGGGCTGGAAAATGGAATTTTATAAATTCCTGTATTTCCTACTTCTAAAGACATTTGTAAATACTTATTTTACATGCAAAAATATGTTATGTTTACACTCTTTCTTCATAATCTCTCCATTACAATTAATTGTAAAAGGAGTATTAAGTTTTTTTGTTACGGAAATTTGAAGACATGTATGGTAAAATGCATGGTGATAATAATAAAAAAAAACATATGGAAAAATCGTACCAAATAAAAACCAAGAGAGATATTTTATTTTGTAAATACTGGATGGAGACCTACATTAATACACTTTTAAAATAAATTAATCACTTTTGAAAATTCCGTTTCATTACGCAGATTTTTACATTTCACTACTGTCAGCCGAAGTTGACTTCTATTTTGCGTACGTTCGTGACGTGTTTGATTTAATAATCATCGTCTGATATCTCATCTTTCACAATAAAAAAGAATAATACAATAAAAGTTTAAAAATTAACAGAGTTTTGTGTTTTTGTGGTATGATCTTATGAAAGCTGGCCAATTTGGTTGCACCCGTCATGCAATTAAAAGCTCTCCTTTGGCTATTTGATCGTTTCATATAAATTCTTGTAAATAGATAACAATAGTATATAAAAAATGTTACCCCTTCTAGAAATAACTGAATTGCAAATGTGTTTCTTTCTATTAGTAAAAGACGTTTAAAGCGTCTAAATGTTGCACCCGTCAGAATAGAATCGCCCTACTGTCTTCAAACAGACTCTTACTTTTTTTTTCAAAACTTCTGTATAAAGCTGGGATCACACGATTGGCGCAATGCACCGATTTTCACACTTTTTAAAAATAACAAAAGTGCACCAATATTTATTGTGTTCTTGTGCGGCAATCAAACAAAACAATTCGCGCCAATATTTGCCATTTCTTCATATTAAATTTACTTTTTGGTGTTTCTTTTAGAAATTAATAAAGATTGATATGAATTTATTTATTATGCGTTACCATTTTTTTTTAATTATTGCTTTTAACAAGCGTAGCTATTCAGTGTGAATATGTTTATTCAAGATATTTCAAAAAAAAATTCGCATTATTTCTTTTCAAGGCGAATTTATTACAGGTGGTCTTAAAAGCCCTGCTGATATTAGCTAAAATCACTGTTGCATGTCAAAATTTTGTTTATTCTCTTTTGTTATCTTTGTTTTTGTTTTGTTTTATTTCTGTTTTAGACATTGTACAATGATTTTACAAAAACAAATTGCTTGTGGTTTTTGTACGAGTTGTACTTGTTGTAGTACCGAGATTACCTGGGATGAATTCGCCTTGTTTCTTTTATAGATATTTGTCTTTAATATGTCATATATTTTTCTTAAAATATTTCAAATAGAAGTATTCAACAAAAATTTGTTTAAATATTCTTATGATAAAATTTTCTTTTTTTTTAATGAACAAACCAATTAGAATAAAAAAGCTACCACAACAGCTGTTTTCGACACAAGTAGGAACAGTCGTCTGACTTTCCTGCGGCAACTTTTGTACCCATTTCGCTTTGTACCAACTAGCAGCAATTAAATTTGAATAAAACAGGGCAATCGTGTGATATCAGATTATTTGGTTGGTGCAATTTCATAATTGTGCATCAATAAAGCACATTCAAATTGTGTCATATTGTTGCATTTGCGCCAATCGTGTGATCCCAGCTTAAGCCTTTAAATATCAACAAAAAAGAGCATCCTCTTTATGTTTATTTGTTTTATATACACAGTGTCAAAAGAGATCCAGCATCGGAAAAAACTTTATAAAATTATTATCATTAAAAATTTCATTTATTTATTTAATTTCATTAACTGCCAGGCCCACAGTGTCGATAAGAACACTTCTTTCGAATGTTTATAAACAATAATAAAAACCTAAAATTTGGTTTTGTTTTCAATACAAATATACGAAAGAAATGTTCTTGTCGACATCGTGGGCCAGGCAGTAAATTTTTTATCATTAAAAATGTGAAAAATGTAGTTGATTTACACAAATCGTACGCTCAGAATTGGTTTGGCGCATATCATAGTTAAATTACCATAAAATGCGCCAAGCCAATTCTGAGCTGACGAAATGTCGTTGATTTCCTGTGATTATGGGCACGAAATTTTTCTTTTGTAATATCAAGTTTACTGTAGTAAAAACAAGTATAAAGTTATCGCTCGTGTTGACTCACTTTTAACGCTGTGAGTAACTGTAAGCTGTAAGCTGTGCCAACTCGCCTCAATAATGTCCAAGTGGCGCTGAGGCACTTTTTATCTTTTGTAAAATATTTCTTCTTCTTTTGAAAATAAACTGAATAAAAAAAGTCTATTTTCAGCAAGAGCTCTTGAGTCAGTATCTGAAAAAGTTTTTCCATTAACTTAAGTTTAATTAAACTCGGTCATAAAAAACATTATTGGATTTTCCTATGGATCCAGCTTAAGCAATTAAATTCTATGGTTATATATAAGAGTTTTAAGATTTAACATTAAAACATTTTGCTAATACTTAGTTCTGTACTGCAATATGAGACTCTTAAGGCTCAGTTAGCCGGGAGTAACAGTAACTTAACCTAAACGTAAAAAAGTAAGACCAATCTATTTCTTACAGATTGAGACGTTACGTCTTACTGCTAACTATAATCGTTTTAATTGCTTTACAAACAACAAAATGAAACAGCTGAATTGCAACGTTACTGTTACTCCTGGCTAACTGAGCCTTTAGTCTGGTGTATGGAACGACAAATAAATAAATAAATAAAATAAAGAAATCATTTTAATTTTTTTTCGCGAATGTTCTTGAATTTAACAGAAAATTCAGTATTACCATGAAACTATTTGCAAATATCTGCGATTTTTTTGGATTAATTTCCATTGCCATCTCCACTTAAATCACCAGCTTATAACTAACTTATCTTTACAGATATATAATTTGGATGAGAATTTGCTAGACTATATTGATTTTGTGCCTCCAGTGTCACAATCTGAACTCTCATTTTTAAGAAAAGCATTAGTGCTTGAAAGCCTTACAATCTTGTTTCAATTAACTATGAACCTTCACAAATCACCTTAAAATTTTTCCTCTTTTTTAAACAACTTAAATTCACACCAAATACCCAACTTTATCGCCCACTTAATGTATTTAACATCACATCATTTTCTTAAGCTACCACACCACAATAACTTACCATGAATTTATACAAAATTCTGTTGCTTTACTTTCAAACACATTAAAAAAAAAATTATGAATAATAATTTTTTGTTTAAGATTATTGAAATATTATTTTTTCTAACTAGAGCTTAATAAACTATTAATATTTATTGAATTTATACTGATGTATGTGGGGCTTAGTATTAATAAACTAACAATAAAGCACCACAGGGTGTAAATACGTGTTAAAATTTTAGTTTTAAAGAAGAAGGTTTTTTTTCGTTGAACTCTATGGAAATTAATAAACAGATTTTAAAAAGATAAAAGCCTTTTATGATTATCATAAACATTTTTCGATAAAAGCGAGATTTAAGTTTTTCTAAAAAAGAAACGAAAATAATAACAATATTACAGTAGCTTGAACTTGTTAGAGAAAATAAAAAAAAAGAAATACAAAACAAAAGACTTAAGACAAAAGCAGTTCATTAATGGTGTTTTCTTTTCTACAAAAAAATGTGACATTTTATTTAAAAAAATGCAATTTGGTGTCTGTTTCTTAAAAATTTTACTCCCGAAAAGGGTGAGTTTAGAGAATAAAGCAAGCCACCCTTTACGGGAGCAAAATTTTTAAGAAACATACTCCAAATTGCATTTTTTTTTTAAATAAAATGTCACATTTTTTGTAGAAAAGAAAACACCATAAGGATATCAAAATGTTGCATTTCGGTGTATTTTTTAAGTAGATTTATAAACAAAAATGGTTTTTTTTTAATGAATAAAAATAGTAAAATATCCTTTTCAAATATTCTGTCTCTAAAAAAGTGTGTTGTTCATCTCCTTTAAAAAAATTTCCTTTAAAACTCTCCCATTAAATATTTTAAATTATTTAATTTACCGTTTAATTAATTCACTTTCATACAATCTGAAATGGCCAGCTTTTTTAAAAACATCCTTATCATTACATAAAAAATTTATTCACAACCATTTAAATTAATATCCTAATAGGCCTGATAATTTTCATAAACTTTCTACTTAAAGCTAATTTTTAATTTTCTTTTCAGTTTTATAGCACGATTAACATATTTTTTGCTAAAAAAAATATGCTTGTCTTTAAACATCATCTTCATTTAATACATAAATTATTTTAATTGTTTAAATACAGCAATAAAATTCACATACCAGGAAACAAGAATGCCTACTAAGACAAACAGGAAAGCTATAGTCGATCCAAATAGATTGACAATAGCCCTACAGCACTGATAAAAAAAATTTTTTTCAAAGAAAAAAAGAACAATCTCTTTGCCAAAAAATTTTAAATTTAGAACTTTCCAATTTCACCAATTCTGTTTAAATATCAGTTCATATTAAAATATAATCAAAGTTTTTCTTGGGATTCAAAATTAATAATCAAGGTTCCGTGATAATGTGCTAAGGAATAGCTTATCCCATCGACAATAAACTTCGGTTTGTCAATAGTATTAAATGGGAAATTAGCACATTATAACGGAACCTTGATTATTAATTTTGAGTCCCAAGAAAAACTTTGATAACTAATATGCATGTGGCAGTGTAAATAAAACTGAACTGGCAAAATAAAATAAGGAAATTTGTTTTATTTTTGTTTTTTCTTTACCCACTTACAACTACATTTAGAGTTGACAAAAAATCAACCAATTGTGGTCGGGACTGTAAGAAAAGATAAACTGACTGTTTATTGTTGTTGTTTTTGTTTAGACTTTAATATTGTTACAAGTAAAACTGGGGCTTATCATTCTTATTCGCTTCACAGTTTTATTTGTATAATATCTATAGTTTCTCTAAAATCTTTGGATGAAGTTTTCTGACGATCTGGCCTGAGCAACCAGTGAAATTCACATAGGAAAAGCTTATCCCATCGACAATAAACTTCAGTTTGTCGATATTATGAAATAGGAATTTAGCGCATTATAACGGAACCTAAAATGTAATAGTTTTTCATGTAATTTTATTTTTATTTTGGGGATTTTTAATTACAATTAAGAAATCCCTTGCAGCCTGTTCATCGATTTCGAACATTAACGTTCGCATAGAAAATGATATGTAAAACAAAAACAAAATTCTAAAATTTGTTTTTATTTTAAATGTAAACGTTAACGTTCGAAATCGTTAAACAGGCAGTTAGTAAAAGCCACTTCTTGCCTAAAAGCTTACTTTTGAATCTATTGTGTAACAAGCTTTATTAAAAAGCTTTTCTGTAATAAGTTGATTTTGTTTAGCAAGAGCTTAAGAATAAACTGCCGTATTCATAAAAAAGAATATATGCTAGAAACACAATTGGGTCGTAGGACATAAGACGTAAGAACGTAGTATGTAATGACGTACATTTCTAAAAACATGCTGTATTTACTCACGATTCCGTCGTAAGCGTATTTTGCTTTCTAAGAAAATAATCTTTGAAAAATCTATATTTGATAAAATGTTTGTTTACTTTTGCCTTCTTTTAATTTCCTTTCAAATTGAATATTTTTATATAAAGCTTAGTCTAGACGATATGTTGAATCAGCAAATGTATGCTTATACTTATATGCTTAAAAATAATAACAAATGTCTCTATCAGCATATGAGTTATGCTAGGTGTCTAGACGATATGCTGAAAATACTAAATTTTTCAAATTCATCATATGCTAGCAAATGATATTTCAACAAATAAGTTAGCATAAAAGTTTTGTGTCTACACGATATGTTAAATTTCGTATGTTGTTATGTATGTTGAGTAAAGAGAACATTTGTTTAAAATTTCAAATAAATTTGACAATTCTCTTTTTTTATAATTTTAATTTTTTTTATTTAAAATTTGTTATAAATTATCGCCTTTAGTGCAAAAATTAATAGTTTTATGTATGCATATTAATACGGAATAAGTAAGAAAGATATATTGGGCTGGGTCAAATCCGCAAATATGTATGTAGTTAAAATATATGAACTGGATTGATCTAAAAATTATTTATAAAGCCTCACAGTTTTATAATTGGTTACAGTTCTAACGTTATGGCAAGTTATGGGCCGGCCAGCAGTATGTTTTTCATTATGATACCCACACCACCATAGTGTCTGTAAAACTTAAAAATATTGGTCCTATAACCATTTTATAGTATCCCGATCGACTCAATCACTATCTTGAGTCGATATTATGATGTCTGTCCGGCCGACTGGCTGGCTGCTTATTTTGTAGTGTGCAAAGTACAGATCGCAATTATTTGATAATAATTGGTACATTGTAACTAAATATTTATTGTTATTGAAAACGGTGAGGAACGGTCCATAATTTCTCAAAGATACTAACTTAGAAATGAGAATCTTTGTGCCAATAAACCAATTTTTTATCTTGGTATTAAGATTAAACTTTTTATTCTAAATCTATAGTTCCTATACAATTATCACTCACAAAAATATTAACAATACCATAACATCCTTAAAAATTTTAGTATTAATATAAAATTTGGCGACTATAACCTTATTTGTTTTATCGGGTCCATGATTGCCCATGAGCCCAAATTAAGTACACCCTCAAATATATCTGTATATTCTGTGGTATAGGTTATTATATGGTCGGACTTAACCGACTTATATCATAGATAACTTAATTTGACCAAATTTGAATAAACTATCATGATTTGTATCAGTTAAGCCGTATCAACGGGATTTTTGGGTCGATAATAACAAAATTCGGTTGAGTAATTTTAGTATTAAAAAACATAAACTGGACCAAATTTCAGTACAGTTATCAAATTTTTATAATTTTTATAAAGATGATGCAAGTTTTGCCACTAGAGTCATTAAAAAAAACCTGAAAATTGAAATGCTCGAATGGAGCATATGGTAAATTGTGGGCCGATCTTCTCCAAATTAAGTTGTGTGATTTGTAGTTTTATGAAACTATGACATACCAAATTCTGCTATTATAGCGTTATTCGGTACGTCTTCGGTACGAATGGGTTTTACATGGGACCTACGGTAAATTATAGACCGATCAACGTAGTGTAAAATCTTGTCATAGAAAACGAGTTCTTTTGTAAATAACAATCGGTTCAGTTTGTTACCACTTTTTGTTAATTTCTTTAATAGAAATAAAAATTTTTCAAGGTGGAGAGGTTCTGGTTTACATGAAGAAAATTAACTCAGCTGAGCGAAGCCGGTGCTTGATATACCATAAAATTAAGAACCCTTATGTCCAGTCGAAAACCAACATAAAAGAACAATTTTATTAAGCAAAGCCGGTATTTGGCATACTATAATTAAATAATACATAGAGTACATAAACTATTACCACATGTATACTCATAACTCTATATTAAACAAAAGATTTATTACAATATAATTTTTTAACTGTAATAACTGAAAGCTTGAAGCGTTCCCTATAAAATATTATATGTAAAAAATACCTTTACATCGACAACATTGTGAGATTAGAGCCATTTTGATAAAATGCATTAGTAAATTAAAATATTTTTTTAAATTGGTTCTTAATGGATTAATAATTCGGCATGTTTTATATACCATGTGAAAGGTATTTGAAAACACCCTTCAGCGATACCCATATTGCTCAAGTAATATTGGTAAAGACTTGATCAACTTTTATGGACTATAACTCTAAAACAAATTTCTTTGGCAAACATTTCTATTTTAAAAGCACTTACAAATGCAATTTTTTGTTCCTTGTTTGCCGATGAGCTAGAAATCTGGATAAGTTCCGGGGTTATGTAATAAATTAATCAAATTATTTAAAAGTACCAATTTTTATATTATTCATATGCTACCAAATTTGCTGTATGCTGAAAAGCATGCATACGACTTTCAACAAATAACATATTTGTCAACATACGTAAAAAATTTGCTGAAAAGCAAAAAATGCTATATATGCTATAATTGTGAACAAAAGTTTGCTGACATCGTTAACAAATGCCTGTCATATGTTGGTAAGCATACGTTTGTTGAAAAAATTTGGTGTCTATACGATATGTTGGCACTGAAAGCTAATTTTTCAACATAAATTTGCTGATTCAACATATCGTGTAGACTTAGCTTAATAATTTAATTTGATATTTTTAATTATTCTTTTTCTATGACAATTCAGTGGCAACCGTCATATTAAATATAAAAAGATCTAAGTCTACGTATATGTATACGGTGTGGAAACCCTTTTACGGTAACGCCAGCTATTGAGTGCGTTTGTATAATATTATATACGTTTTAACCCAACAGCGTATCTTTACGTTCAAACGGTGCAATTGTTTTCATACTGTTGGATTTCAAACTTTACTTTAAAAATAAATTAAAGTAAAAATGTTGCTTAAAATACGTTAATATTAAAGAATTAACTAAACTTTCGTAAGAAAAATTTTTAGTACGCTTTTTTTAAGCTTTGCTAAACAATCGGTTTTTTTAACTTTTTTATAACTTTTCAAGATTAAAGTTTTTGAAAAGCTTTTTAATCCGAAAATCTTTTTATAAAAATAATATTTGTCAGTAGGTTTTCTGAACTACGTTTTTTAAATGTTTGTCTGAAATTGGCTTATTTTTTATAAGAAAAAAACTTATTAATAACGTTTTAAGAGGTTGAAAAGAAAGCTTTTTTTTAACATGCTTTAAAGTTTTTAAAAAATTATTTTGTCGAAATTTTTCATGTCAAAATTTCCCATTTTCATACAGCTTATACGAAACAGATCTAAAAAACGTAAATTCAGAACTTAATATTTTTATTTGGCATACGTTTTTTTAAAATTAGTTTATAAGTCTTAAATAGCAGCTGAATATTGAAACCTACTTTTTTAAGAGCTTTTCAGAAAAAAAAATATTTTTGAGAGTAAATTTTTACATGAATATATACTTTTAACTCCTTTTTAAACTGAAGTCAATTATAAGTACATATTTAAAATTAATAAAAGTTTAAAAAACTAAATTCCTTTAAAAATTTTGCTTAATAAACGATTGTTAAATTGAATTAGAGTTTGTGAATACGGGGGTTATAAAAGTTATATCTTTTATTTTTCAATATTTTTTCACGGGAAAACCTTTTTATGTTAATTCTTTAAAAAGCAAATAATGTTTTTAAGTTAACAGCTTTAACCAGGTTTTTTCTTTAGTTTTGAAAAATGCTTTCATTGGAAAGCATTAACTATTTTTTTAAATTAATAAAGTGAAGCCAAAAAAAAAATGCTTAAAAGCTGTTGAAAACTTATTCAAAAAATATTTATCGGCAGACGATATCCTTAAATGTATTTCTTTTGAATGTTATGTTTTTTTTTTATTTTAGATGATTTAAATCAGTTTTTTATTTATTATTTACTATTTAATCTTTATTTATTGAATTATTAGCAACAAGCTTAAAGCTCAGAGAAGAGTTTTTCAAAAACCTTAAAAAACATTTTTTTGTGTGTTTTAAAGAAGCTTTTAATGTGTTTTTTATAGGTTAAAGATGTTTAAGAAATTTACTGCCTGTTTATCGATTTCGAACGTCGACGTTCGCCTTGAAAATTATATTTAAAACAAAAAGAAAATTTTAAAATTTGTTTTTGCTTTAAATGTAATTTTCTATGCGAACGTTATCGTTCAAAATCGATGAACAGGCTGTTACTTTTAAAAGATTACTTATTGAGAAAGCTTTTTATGTAATTTAGTTTACAGAAATGAAAACTTTAATTGTAAGTTATGTTTTAAAAAGGTTTTCTTCTTGAAAAAAGCTTGTGGGATTTTTTTTATCAGTTAATGATTAAAAAATTTCTTAAAGACATATTTTTTGTTCGGTTAAACGTATTGATTTAAAAACATTTTTTATTAGCTAATTTTTTAACAAGCTTTTTTTTTAAATTTAAAAGAAAGCTTAAAAGCTGTTGAAAACTTTATCACAAAATATTTATAGTCAGACGATTTCTGTAAATTTATTTCTTTTTAATGTTTTGTTTTTTTTTTTTATTTAAGATCATTTTAATCTTTTTCATTTATTGAATTTTTTGCAACAAGCTTTAAGCTTAGAGAAGAGTTTTTCCAAAAACGTTGCAAAACATTTATTTGTGTGTTTTAAAGAAGGTTTTAATGTGTTTTTTATAGGTTAGATATGTCTAAGAAATTTACTTTTTAAAAGTTACTTATTGAGAAAGCTTTTTATGAAATTCTTTCTCTTTAAGGCAGTGATAACCACTCCATAGACTCGCGAGCCAGGCAATAATCGTATTTTTCACACAGACACGGTCGGAAATTCACATGTATATTACAACTTTGTTCGTTTCAAAACATCAGACTATCATCAGTCTCTGCGACCGCACACAAGCACATAATAACTTTGTGTGCGTGCCTTCAGGGCTTTCTTAGTTCGGGGCTTGGTTATCACTGCTTTAAGGGAATAATTTGAACAAGTTTATCTTAATTAAATATGATGTATAAAAAAATATTGTTTTATTTGAATAAAAACTTAAATTGTAATTTATTTTTTAAAAAAGTTTTCTTCTTGGAAAAAGCTTTTGGGATTTTTTTCAGTTAACTCTGATGTTTCAAAAAAGCTCCTAAAGCCATTTATTTTTGTTAAGTTATATGTAATAATTTTTTATTCAAGCTGATTTTTTGAAAGAGCTTTCTTCTAATTTTTTTTTTAAAAAGCTTTTCCTCTTCTGTTCACTATAGGGTATCAAAATATTTCTTCTATAAATTACTTAGGAGTACGCCAAAATGGCTACTGAGCTTTTATTGATAACTGCTAAATAAACCTCTACACAGACAAACGTGATATTCATGTCAACACACATAAAAAGCATGTATTTTTTAATTTAATTTATTTAAATGTCGTTGGGTGTAAGTCTGTTGGAGAAGAACATGAAATTAAAAAAATAAAAACAAATAACAAAATGATTCGGGTAAGTTGCTTGAATTTATGGCAAATAAGAAATACACTGACGGGCCTCAAAAGATTTTCAACATTTGTATATACTAATACATTGGCAACTTAACAGATATAAAAAGACACCGAATTACAAACACAGACGTATACAGAAACATATATAAAGACTCAGATATATTTACACCAGTTAAAGCACTGAAGCTTTTTTTTTTTTTTTGTTAACAAACCAGGCTTAAAAGCAGGCTACAACTAGTCAACAAATCAAATAGCCACAATTAAATAAGTTGCATTTTATTTATTCAAACACATACAAATAGACGAAGCTATTCATTTATGTAGTTGTGGTTTTTGCTGCTGTTAAATAAGGCAGTTGTTGCTGTCGCTGCTGCTCGTTTAAAAGTTGATAATTAAGCGATTAAAATTCCAGCCAACAACACGAATGACTTTTATATGTGTTAATATTAAGTTTATTATTTAAAGCAGCACGTGTTTGTTTTAGGCAAAACTTTTTTGCTTTAATTTTTTTTATTGTGTCTGTGTTGAACAGAAAAAAATTGCTGATTTCAATTTTTTCAGGTAACTAATATATCAAATAAGAGAACTTCAAGCTTTTTTTCGTACTTAACAACTATTAAACAATTTTTAACAAATTTTAATTTTGTTTAAATATTTAATTTTGTTTTTACTACTTTGAAAATATTTCTTAAATAAACATTAAATACTTGTTATAAACACTGTTCGAAAATATTTTAAAGCTTAATAAACTACAATTGTCAGAGCACTTAACTCAGGCCTAATTCATTTCGAGAATATTAATTAGAAATATAACAAACAAAATGTATTTGTAAATAAATATATTGCTATGAACATTAAAAAATATATTAAGGAAAATAACAGCAGCTAATAATAAAATTTGTATAAATTACACTAAAAAATGTCGTTTAAAACTTTTAGGCAAACCAAAAGATAAAAAAAAAACTACAGTAAAAGGCCAAAAATATAGAAACTTTAAAAGAAATTTAAGTATTCGAAATGTCTAACAAAACACTACCGAAACATGCCAAAAAAACCTGTCCATCAACGTGGGTTCGAACCTAAATAACAGTAGAAGCAAACCTCACTACGGACCGTTGTTTATAGGGAACCATGCAATAAGACTGAACCTAACTGACAATAACTATTTTATAATCTGTCAGAATGAAGAGGGGGGGGGGGGGGGGTGGTGGTAGATCATTCTTGACCGTTTCTGCTAATATTCTAGTCTTCAGGATATACGTAAAAGGCCTTTTGGGAGACCTTTCTGGCTGATCTTTCTAAGGTAGGTCAATACTTCTTCTCAGCAAGAAATCGAAACTGTTGGAGGCTGTACTGATGTCTATGGATATAATAATATTACTTTAATAGGCTTTTTACATTGATCAACAGCTAACATCTACCATCAAAGATGTAGAAAATATGAAACACTCGTTTACATTGCTCACATCTAACATCTACCATCAAACAAAAATGTCACCATTTTTGAAAAAAAAAAAAAAAAAATGTTTTTAAAATTAAAAATGTTTTTTTTTCAACAAAAGTGACACAATTTAAAAAGAAACCACAAAAATGTATTTAAAGTTCAATTTATTTAAAATTATAAAAAAAAATAACAAAAAAACATTGCAATAAGAGAGTAACGCTGCTTTCAAAACCAATTTGTTTATGTCAGTGATGCCACAATAATAATAGAACTTATTGCCACTTTTCTAGTGATGAGACTTTAATAATCAAAAAATGTAGAATGGAATAAAATGAGATAGAAACATCTTTTAAAGATGTTGAAAGATGTTGGTTTTTAGCTTTTTGTATTTCCTATGGAAGGATGTTAACATCTTCGCAAATTGTGGCAAATTGATGGTAGATGTTAGATGTTGATCAGCGTTAAAAGGCTATAACACTGGCCACTGGCTTATAATATCATAAAGGGACAGCTGCAATTACCCAACTGCATCGAGTGCGTGTAGGTTGCCCATTAAAGCTAATTACACCTAACTTTATCCTTAATTTTGATGTTCGAAAATCTAGATTTATAAAATTTTGTAAAATTTAGATTAAATAAGTGAAGGCAAAAATGAAATATTCTTCTATTTAGCAAAGGATATTCTTCTATCTGTTGTCTGAAATCTCACAAAGAAATATACAGATTTTGCACTCAAAATTAAGTTTTTTGTAAATTAAATAAAATTTTATCCAATATTAATATATAATAAATATTTTACATGAACATATGGGTACATTAAGCTAATTGAAGCTTTAGATAGACTCCGTTTGATTTGCAAAATGTTAAAACTACATTAGATTTCGGCTGATCAGATTTCAGTCTTCTATTCCAGAATCTAATCTGGTTCTACAAAAACTAGAGAAAACGTTTAAGAGATCACTTAAAGTTTGTAGTTTGTACCGAAATTGGAAAAATGTCGAGTGAGACAAATGTATTATTCGCAATGTTGGATGAAGAACGGCCTTCTGAAAGATCTTTCTACGAGTTTCTGCTTTTTAAATAGAAATTTCCTATTGAAGTGTTAACTTGACAGCTCACATTTCTGAGAAGGGTTTAGAATAGTCAAGTGACATGTTTGCAACGTATGTGTTGCCTCATTATTCTCAAGACCTCTTCGTTTTGGTATTTTGTCCCCAGTTATTATCTGCTCTAATCTTACACCTTTATTGCCTAATCTGTGTATTGATCATAGGCACAGGAGGAGGCTTGTAGTCGGGTAACTTGATAGGGACGAATTCTGCTGGTGGGGTGCTTGAACCAAGTCTGAATAACCGACGGTTCAAAACAGAGGAATAGTCTTGCTGGGGCAGGCATTATGGCCCCGGGCTTCTAAAGGGGATTGCCTATGACCAAACAGCCTACAATATTTAAGGTGGAGATCTACGCATTCTTTATATGCGCTGGGGATTGTCTTAGGAGGAGTGAAAAGCGCTTAAGACTATTTATAATACCAGAGAGCCAGGCCGCTCTTAGATTAGATTATTTTTTTAGAAGTGAAGGCAACGAAATGGCTGACTGATTGACAAACAGAGGCGCTCGCTGTCAATTTATAGGCCCTGAGGTTTCTACTCAGGCTACTTTTGCTTGAGAAGAGAGAACTAACGCTTCTTGTTTGCCAATTTACGGGCCACTGTGGTTTTAGATACTATAAGGTGTGCAGATTTTATGAGGTTGACGAAACATCAAAACATTTGCTCTGCTGCTGTTCCGCCATCGAGACTACCAGGAAATCGAGTTCAAGTAGAAATCGGTCACTTATACTTGTCACGACTAGTTTCAAAATCAGGAAAATTTCGGTCACTCTTAATTAAAGTAATATGAAAATCTTAATTTTTGTTTCACTAAATTTCGGTTTCCAAAACATGGCTGATTAAAACCTTTCGCTAGTTTCTCAAAATTGTTTTATAATATTTTCTATTTTTTTTTAGCCCTTGACTGTAAATTATGTTGTGCCTTAAGCACAAGTTCATAAAGGTGTTATATTAAATACAATTTTTATAAACAATTTAATGCAAAATCACTTAAATATTTCAGGGCTTAATTATGTGCATTTTTTGTGTCACCAAAAGTTTGGTGTGTAATAATTTGTAAATTAAAAAAAAAAAAAAAAAAAAAATTTTACTTAAATACATTTTTATTTTTATTAGTAACGGAAATCACAAAAGCATAATTTTAAACATTTCTGTCATAAAATAGACAAGTATGCAAACAACTTTTTATATAAAAACTATAAATATTTTCAATTAAATTTGTTTTGTTTATACATTTTTATGGAACATTTTTTATAGTTTTAACACTTAAGAAACGAAATGTTAATAAATAACAAGAGAGAATTGAAATTCAACTGAACTGAAAAAACAATCTATTGGGTGGAGTTTTTAATTAAAGTGAATACGAAATAATTGAAAATGTGAAAAAAGTTTATTACAAAAGAAATTTTGTCAAATGAATACAAAAAAATGCAAGAAGTGTTCAAAGTTTTATTAAAATTTTAGTACTTTTTTAATAAAGTTTTGTTCTTTAAGTAATAAATCACAAGACTGAAGAATAGAACTTTTTCTAAGAAAAGTTTTGAATAAGTAAATAAAGACATACAAATTAAGGGTTTTAAAACAATTAACTAAGGCCAAGAACTAAATTTCAAACTATTTTAGAGATTTGACATAAAATACTTTATCTAAGAACTTTAGCAACCAAATTTTAAGAAAACTTCTGGCTATTTAAGCAAAGAAGCCTTAGAACGAAAGAGAGAAATATGGCAATATGGACTAATGTGCATATTTATAAGGATCTGAATGTGGCATTTGTAGACACAATGATCATGGAAGTGATCTTGGCAGGACTTGCCCGATTAGAAGAATTGTAATTACCTACATATGTGAACAGAAACCGTGGTGGGTCCGGTACTGGCAGGACATAAACTAGATAATTAGAATAAGATTTGATTAGTTGTAATTAGCTCATACAATAAATAAAGATTGGAAAAAACTAAATACTCAAACAAAGATCTTTCTTATAAGAAAACAAAGGGTGACCTAATTAACGGTTTAAAAAAAATGCTTTAAGCCAGGAGTCGAAATTATGATAAGAACTTTTATTTACTTAAGGCATATTCTTTAAAGGGGAGCTTAAAACTACAAAACAATAGAGCTTTAATTGTAAACTTTGAAAGTAGACTTCAAGTGACTTATCAAAAGACTAAGGCTATGCATTCAGTATGCAACTCAACATAGACAACTAAAACTTAGTCATTATAGCTTTACTTAAAACTTTCTGAAGCTTTTTTTACCACAAACTATTTTGATAATTCCTTTTACTTTTTCCCCCATCAGCACATCACACTGGCCAATATGTCATCACATTTTTGTTTGCCAAAGAACTACTTTTCTTTCCCACATTTGGCTCTTCAAAACTCCCATTAAGAAAAAACTAACCATTCCATAATATTTTTCCTGTCATTTTTCTAATCAAAACCCATTTGTAATTCCATAAATTTTATTTAAAAAATCACCAGACAAAAGCAAGAGACACACACAATTGTAATAGAATAAAATTGATTTTTAAATACTTCAAATAACCAAAAATCAAATCCTACAAACAACAAAATAACATTACAATACAATATAAGTTGGCGTCATTTGTTTAACTCCTAAATTGACCACCCAATAGCAGCAGGTATTTTCAACGTTTTATTTTTTGGTTTAAAAAGTTTTTTTTTTTTGTTGGTCTTTATCCAATTTCGTCCATCAAATAATCATCATTATAATGTCGTTGTTGTTGACAACAACATACATCAACACTTAAAAAAAAAACAACAGCAGTAACCAGAACAACAATAATTTGTTCAAATAAAGCAATAAATGATATACAATAACAACAGACGTCAGCGACAACTACAGCAACAAACAAAGCAGAGAAAAAAAATATCGCTTTACAAATGTCAATTCAATATGTCCACATATAAAGTAACAATAACGAAAAGTATTAAATAAAAATCTTTAATAAAGCCACAGAATTTTAAACAAAGCTTGCGTTGCTTAGGCAACAACAACAACAACAAGCTTTGTTTTAAATAAATTTGTGTATACACGATTAATCGGTCGGTATTGGTGCTTGATTTGGCTATGCCGAATTTAAACAAAAATATAGCAACAACAAAAACGAAATAAAAAAAGGTGTAAGAAATGTGATACACAAGATATAAAAAAATGTACGCCATATTGTTTTTAATAACAGTGGGTTGGCAGATGTAAAAAAATGGCTCTACTACTAGTATCCTAATTAAGATGGGGCTTAAGGCAGTTGACTAGCTGAGAAGTGATTATTGTATATTTAATGAACATATAAAATTATTTAAGTTCTTTGAACAACTGTAGTTGCTTGTTTTTATACCCTCCACCACCACTTGTGGTGAATGAGGGTAGGTGCCTTCCTTTCTGACAATAATGTTCCATGTATGCCACCATTTGCGCGGGTTTTTTCTATTCTTAAAATATATGCAAAAATGGGAAAAGTTGTCGTTTTCCTTTCTTAAAAAATAAATGGCAAATTTGTTTAATTTCTTACCCCCAGTTATAATTGAGTGTGAGAAAAACCCGTTTTTTTTGCCTCTGCGTTAAGTACTTATTTATTAGGGTGTCAATTATTCGCCTTTCAACTTTGTTCGAATAATTAAAATAATTGTTTTTGTTCGTTCGATCAAACGATTAAATCTAAAAAATTATTCGATTAATCGATGAGAATAACGAACAAAAAAATTATTTTAACCCTTTCAGGGTCAAAAATAATTTCTGGCGAGATAAAAATCTAAAAATTTGTATTTAAGTTAATGTGATGGCGCTAAAGCCGGGAAAAATATTAGTTTTCGTCTCGAGCACCTCCCCTGGTTTTTAGGGAATGTCGAATATATTCGACATTGACCTGCAACGATACCTATTGTTATTTGTACGGAAATAAAAGAAAAAAATAGATTTTTTACGATTTATCCGTTAAATATTTATTGAAATAAGATTTTTTTTTGCAATTTCACACCTGCTGTTGTTTTTTTGACACTGGCACACAATGAATGCCTCCATGGTTTTCAGGTATTCGGACTGTTCACCAACTTATATTGATTTTAACAGTCAACAAAAGTGGAAACTTCGGAGCTCAGTGGACGTATTGACTTGGAATATATCGACCCCTAACCGCGAAAATAATGTAAGCGTCAAAAATCAAATATTACAAGAGAGAGCTTTTTTGTTTTATTTTATATTAATTTTGTATGAAATTTGTCGCTTACACTAAAATTGTTTTTGCTATAAAATCGTAACGGTACATTATGTGACCATGATATTTTAGGAGATGATGCAAGTGTTGCCAATAAAGTCATTTATAAAAAAAAAACGAAAATTGAAAATCATGTCGCTTACGTTATTTTCGCTGCTAGGGCTCGATATATATCGTCAATATTTTCTTCTGACATAAAGTTCTGCTCGCCAGGCACAATATCCATTGATAGCACTTGTAGGATTTCAAATATGACGTCATCATCATCATCTTCAATTACGTCCTCAACATCCGAATAAGCTTCTAAGATGGCCATTACATGTTCATTATTTAATTTTTCCATTGCCTATGGAAATCCGTAGAGAAAATGTTATGATTTCTGAATAAAAGCACTATTTTGTAGTGCTTACTAATAAAAAAAATACAACCTCTTAAGGTAAATGTCGTTTATATGCGACAACCGAAAAAGGTCAACAAAAGAACCTACAATTTATTTTTGCAATATTTTTTTCAAGTAAACACTTATTTACCTTTGTATCACTTCTAACAATTTGTTTTAATATTGACTGATCACCGAAATTATAATTTTTTGCTTCCTTAATATAACCTTTTTAAAAATTTTCTGACTAATGTACGACAATGCGCTCAATAATAAGAAAAGAAAGTCAATGCCTACGATAATAACAAATTAAAATACCTAAAGTGTCTCTGTTTCAGATAAAACAAAAAATATATAATTAACTGTACATTTTTATACATTAAAAGGGCGTAGAAACAGAGTACAATGTAATGTCGAATATATTCGACAAAAACACTGAAAGGGTTAACAAAAAAATTACTATGGAAAATCTTCCATTCCATTCGCTATGACTTCTTCCTTTTTTGATGCATAACATTTTTCATCTTAACTCCACATCGTTGTATTACTTTAAGGCATCGTAAAACTCTTAATTGCTTAAAAGTCCGATATTACTCTGGATTTGCGAAAGGCGTTGGAAGACCTACCATCTTCAGCCAAACTTCTGTCTACAATTTCTTCTATCGACAGCCGCTGTCTTAATGTATTTTTCCATTGGACCAAGATTGGCATTTCTTGATGTCGTTGGATTATCTTCCACTACATCGTTTTCAGTGGTAGTATTGTGGCACTTACAAATTGTAAAGATATACATATATAATTTAAAAAAATTGTATTATAATACAATAACAACAATTTTTACTTTCAACATATTTGCGCGAAATTATCGTATATGCCAATTTTTTTGAAATTGAGTTTTTGATGCAATCTTGTTCTACATTCAAAGAGACGTCGCCTGACCAAATATTGTAGGCGAATTTCACTTCCTTGCTCCAAAAATTGAATGTATATTTTCATATTTATATTGCAAGTGATAGCAGAGAAAAGTTTAAAAATGGCTCTCCTGTAAAATTTGGTTTTTGTAACATACGATAAATTCGCGCAAAGGGGTCGATATAATTTATATAAATCAATTCTTTATTTTTAAGCTTTTTGTTTATTTCTAAATTTTTCACCCGAAATTGAAAAATGCCCTTTCTTCAAAATTGTTTAACGTTTGACTTAAAAACAAAACAGCTGATACAATTGAGAGGATGAGATACAAAACTCGTTCGTTGCAAAATTAAAAATACGAGATCGCAAATGATTCTTACAGTTCTTTTGGCGCTTTATTTGACGGAATATTCTGATTGCATGTCCGTGCTAAAAACATGGAAGGGGACATGCATTGGGCTGTAGGAAAAATCGCCCAAAGAAAAATTGCCCAAAAAAATAATGAAAAATCGCCCAAATGAAGAATCGCCCAACAAACAAGAAAAATGACCCAAAAAGTTAAATATGAAATTTTGCCCAATAAAAACGAAAAAGGGCCCAAAAAAACGAAAAATGATCCAAAAAGCAAAAACGAATTTCTTTCTAAAAAAAAAATGAAAAATTACCCAATTTGCAAAAAAGTGTTTATTATTCATATAAATTTAGTTACATACAAATGTAAGATTTATGTAAAAAATTGCATTGTATCGTCAACAGCTGCTCGGCAGTATGGACAGTAATACTTATGTATTTGAGCCCTCCGCCAAACTTTGTGCACTCTTCAATAGTTAAATATTAATAAATCACTGCATAGTTATAATCAATTACTCAAAACAGAATATAGCTTTTTGCAAGGTTGCATGTCATAACGTCCAGTGTCGTAGTGTCCATGGACACTGCGTCCATAATTACTAAAGATGTTAAATACAAAAAAAAAAGATCACGCAGAGAAAAACATGTTTTAATATAGTCACAATCTACAAAACATTTTTTAAAGAAACTTATTTTACCATAATATGGTTGTCGGTGACAATGATTTGGTTGAATCAAACATAATAAGGTTAACATTTTTTTAAAAATGGTTTTGTTGTTTTTCTCTGGGTGCATATATTAAACATATAACGAAAACACTTTTGGGCACAAGGATTTTCTCCCCTATGGTGTAACAAATACCGGCAGCGCTTACTAAAGCGACTCGGCATAGCCGGCATTCGGCCGAGCGCAAGGATTTTCTACTCTATCATATAAAAAAGACCGGCTTCGCTAACTAAAGCTTCTCTGCATAGCCGGCCTTCGGCCGGGCGCAAGGATTTTCTCCTCTATGATATAACATACTTAGCGAAACCGGTACTTGTTATACCATAAAGGAAAAAATCCATGCGCCCGCCCAAAGGCCGTCTGCGCAGAGAAGCTTTAGTCAGCGAAGCCGGTACTTGTTTTATCATGAAAGCATAGCCGAAGGCATCTAAGCATGTTGTGGACATTATGAGACTTTACAAAGTGACATAACGTCCACGGACTTTATGACGGACACTGGACGTTATGACATGCCACCTTTTTGGAATATGTCCCGTTATTTTTACAAATAACATTTAGGAGTTCCATGTATAATGATAATGAATGATTTAGACAAATAGTATGTAAGATTTAGACGAAATTTTAAAAATGAAAGATGGCCCGAAAAAATGGGCTATTTTTCATACAATATCTTTCATTAAGAAAAATCACCAAATTTAAAAAACGAAAAATCAGCCAATAATAACGAAAAATAGCCCAAAAATTTTGGGTCACTTTTCATATGAATTCAGGCCCAATTTTACATGGAATTTTTTTGGGCAATTTTTCATTATTTTTTTTTTTTTTGGGCCATTTTGCTTTGGGCGATATTTCCTACAGCCCATGCATTAATACAATTAGTATATCATTTCATTTCGTATTTTAAATTTTGTACCGAACGAGTTTTGCAACTCACCAACTCAATTGTTTGATAAGATTTGTTAAATAAAAACATAAAATACATTTTTGATATACAATTGATTTAATTACAACCAGGGCTATAGCATCAATATTTTTTAACTTTCCTACATTTTGTATAAAATCACTAAAAACTTATGAGAATAAATCAAATTCTAAGCTTTTATTTAATTTATTTTTTATAAAAAATCGACATTAATAAATCGATTTATTCGTTATTCGAAAATCGGCGTTTTGAAATTTTTCGAACAAGAGTTTGGTTTTGTTTGATCGATTAATCGAATTATTCTTAATCGGTTGACAACTCTATTACTTATGACAGCAAGTAACTTCGTTGGGAAATAGATGAATTGGCAGTTACTTGTTTTATATGCAAAACAAAAGACTTAAGACACATATTTTTTGACATTTTATTCGAAGAACTTTTCAGTTGAAAGTCTCAATATTTTCTATAGCAAACATTTTTTCATTCAATAAATAAATGTATTAGCTTTAACTATTCTCCAATTAATTAAGCTTTTTCTTAGTTTTTCTTGCTGTTGAGAGGAGTAGTGCACTTTGATTGGTTACTCTCTAAATATATTGTGAAAACTCTGGTATTTACATAACTGTTAAAATTGACTGGAAATTGGCTATATAAGCAGCTAAGTTTCGTGGGAGTTGCTTTAGAAACTTTTTTGGTCAATATGGTACATTTTCACAACATAATCTTAGAGATAAATATTTAAAGATAAGGACATCGAAGATGAAAGCATCAGAAACAATTATGTTCCTCGTATTTCTCTATTGAAAAACTTGTATAGAATCTATTCTCAATTGAAGCTTCACAATAATAAGACTGCTTTAGGCGAGCCTATAAGTTTATTAGAGAAAGTGTATTACAGAAACTTTCTGGGAATTAAAGCGGCCTTTAAAGATACCTTTTTAAGGCCTGTTTTCACAAATTTCCGATAGTTAAATATAGCATTTTTTCGGCCGTATAAAAAGTGTTCCATTATTACAACATTACTTTAACATAGAGTTTGCTAAAAACCGTAAAAATGTGAAACCGCGGTTTCGGTTTTGAAACTATTAAAACCGGTCGGTTTCGGTTCGGTTTTCGGTTTTGAAAATATCAAAGTTAAATTCACATAAAAATATATATTTTTTTGCATGTAATACAATTTTTTTTATTTGTTTCAATTCAGGTACTTTTATTCACCCTTAAGTGTATACCTGGGCCTGGCCAGGCATTTTTCTACTTGTTCCGGTCTTTTTTATATAATTATTAAGTATATAGAACGAAACTTTATGTACCTGGGCCTGGGTAGGCCCTTTCCTATAATATATGTACTGCAGTAAATAAAATCAAAATGAAACGTTTCGAAAAATTATTTTATTTCCCAACAAAATGTTCCTGCTATAGCCATAAAACTCCATACATATACAGTAGTCCCAGCCTTGCCCAGGCGCTCGTTAGTGTGAGTTTTTTCTATAGCCACAAGAAACTCCATACAAAATTCAAGTGGCCCAGGTGGCAGTTTATGCCTCAAAAATAAGGTGTGTACTTAAGAGTTATAAAGATAACAATTTTAAGAATTTTGAAATACCTTGTCATTGTTGAAGGCTGTTGTGTATAAAGTTTTTGTATATGATGCACGAGTATGATGTTTAATTTGCAATTTCTTCAAGCATAAATACATTGTTAAAGTAAAAGCTAAAACCGAGGTTTTTTTGTCGGTTTTCGGTTTCGGGTTTTAGGCAATTAAAACCGCGGTTTCGGTTTCGGTTAAAACCGAACAGCAATCCTTACTTTAACATAAAGTGAGCGATAAGTCAAAGAATGGCTCATCCAACCAATTAGATAAATTTTAGTCGTAATAAAGGAACACTTTTATACGGCCGATAAAATCCTATCTTTGACTATGGATAAGTTGTGAAAACGGCCCTAAATATGACAGTTAAAATATTATTAATTTTAGTAGTTTAATTAATATCATATTTTGAATAGGAAAAAATCTCTAGAAAGGTGTTATTTTCCAATTTTATAGAACATAACTTTAAACTTAATGTCACAAGTGATAATGACACATTAATTGCGTGGCTTTAAAGACGTTACAGTAAAAAGTAAAAAGAAGTTCCTGTCTAAATGATCTAAAGAAGGAAGACTTGCTTCAAAAAACAGTTCCTTTTATAAGACAACGTAAGGACATTTGCTTCACCATGTCTTTTTATTAATCTTGCTGGCGTCTTTAAATTGGATGGCAATTTTAGTTTAGGGCTAACAATTATTAACTTGCTTCTTGTAAAACGTACTCTTGTAAATGGTATAAGTCTGAAATTCAATGACTCCTTTAGAAGTTGTTATGACGGGGAGGAAGAGGAATACAAGTATGTTGCATTTTCCGTTTTAGTATCTAGGAATTGAGAAAATTAACGAGAGATACCTGGGGAAACCAATGTTGGTCAGCCAGGAAAAAATATCTGAGATAGAACTTAGATTGATTTTATTTTCGTTAAGGCGATAAATTTGTCTAAATCTCCATTGCCACCCACTGAGTAACTGGCCTGTAGGATGGTCACTGGCGGTGGATATCACAAAGGAACCACTGCAGAGCCCAAGTGAGCTGTCTTCTGCTTCTGCATGGCTGCCCAAGGAACATAACCTAGCCTACTACAATAAGCCTTCTTTAAGAATTACTTCCACGAGGGAATGTAGGTTATATCTTTCGTATAATTCACCACTGGTATTACATCCACAGGGGATAAAGGTGCAGCGTTTACCCGTTATTTAGCAGAAGCAACATTAGCTGATTGCTCTTCTTCACAGTTTTAGAAAGATCGCTATCTGGAATCACGGGAAAAAATAGTTCCTAGGATTTTATTCGTAAGCTGGTTATTGGTAAGGCCCCTTCGGAAATCAAACAGTAGCTGTCCTTTATACCCTAAAACCCGAGAAGGGAGATCTTTAAAAGTCAGTATTAAAAGCTGATTTTCCACACATAATAGGAAGTTAAGCTGATTGGCGGATCTCTCTAGATGCTGTTGCTTATTAACAGAAGCTGGTGTATTTCAGCAGTGGAGTTAAGATTGCTCCAGCTTCTAAACAAGGTGCTAGAGCGTGGTTCTAGTGGTTCATACATTCAAAATTGCTACAAACTGATCTGTCGGAACTTCAAAGATCGGCCAGTAGGGTGAGTTTCCCCACAGATTAGGCCTTAATGCTGACTTTTTACTTTAAATATATATTTAGCGAATTTTTCAGCTTATCTTTAAAGAGAAATTTATTATATTGATTATTAAAAATTTAAATGTTTTAACTTTTTGCAATCCATCAATAAATGTATGAAATATTGCACTCAAAACTGTTTAGTTTGAGTAATAAAAAAAACACATAAAATCATTAATAATAAAGAAAGCTGAGGAAATTAACTGAAAAGAAGGAATTTGAAATTTTCATCAATATCCTAAAGTGAAAAGAGGAAATTTAAAATGTTCACTAAAAATAAGTAATTTTCTACTTTCATGAGTATTCTTGACCGGTCAGGAATATTTATCATATTAAAATCGAAACTTTGCTGGCGTAGATCTTAAATATGTAAACAAAACTCAACATATTTTGTTTTATTTGGCCAAACATATGCAAGACTCCTAAAACAACATCATGTGAGAAATAGAAACTAAAGTAATCTTATAAGCTGACCGTAAAATTAAAATATATGATTTCTGATGAGCATGCCAAGCAGTTAGTAAAAGAGTTGTAATGCAATAACAGTGTTATCAATACCACAAAATTAATCATCTAATGCACTGACGAAATTTGGGCTTGGTAGGTAGAAATGCACAGTGGATTAATTACGACCGCGGCCTCCACAAGCTTGTACAATATTAATTATCTCAAGCACTTACGTCATTTGGGGTTGGTATGAAGTAATGCACTTCACAATGGATTGAAAATAGTTTCGGCCGCTACCAACTTGCACAGAAATCAACTTATTAGTGGAGAAACTATTTTCTAATTTAAATGCTAGAGTTAACTTGTACCATCTTTGAGTCTCGGCAAAAAAAGGAGTGTCAACTTTTACCCCGACGGCTGCAAATCAAGTCAGATAGATTTTGGTTAAGCTCAACTTTCAAAAACTAAGAAGCTCTTTAAAACTCTACAACACACTTCAGTCAAAGGTTTTGGTAAACCAGAAGGAAGTGCCATTATACCAACTAGAAATCTCTTGTTTTTAAATTAATAAGAGGTTTATTATTAGGCCGGCTTTGTTTCTAATGAGACACCGAGAGGAGCATTAGTTTGAACACTTGTTCTAAGGACGACACTATTGCGCTTTTTTGAAAATTTGTCTTTAAATGATTTGGTATAGGGATGAACGGGGTCGGGCTTGATCTGCTTTGTATTGTTATTGTTAATTTAGGTTTAATTTCATTTCAATCAAATTAATTTAATGTCTTGCTGGTTGCTCAAATGTTTGTTTCATTATTTGTCACTTGAACCTACTTTTAGGCAGAATGTGCCCGTGCGTTAAGCGATTTTTCAAACGCGTTTTTAACAAATTGTTTTTAAAGCAAACATTTATTATATTACGTGACAGGGTTTTACATTAAAATATTTTTCGCTGATATTGTTTTTTGTTTTTAAGGCGAGTAAAGTAATTCTTTTGTGCTGATCAACGCCTACTTCTATTAATTTTATTACTTTTTTGTGTTCGTTTTAATTCAAATTCTTAAGTTAGTGAACGAATCAGTTCAAATAATTCAAAAAATTTGATTTCAATATGTCTACAAAGTACTATAATGTGTAGTAGTAGATTGTGGAGCAAGTTAACATATAAAAAAAAACAATTAAATAAACAAAATGAAGACAGAAAAATTTGCTTTAAAGTTAGTGTTAAAATAGCAAAAGACAGTGAGTGGGTGAGGAGCTTCAATACCAAAAGTAATTGACAAATATATTATATTATTTTTCTGTTAATTTTTGTTTCACATAATTTCGTTTTGCTAAACTTTGTAATTTATTTCAAATTAATCTTTTGCGCAGATTTCTTTATTCTTACTTGGCAGTGATTTCTGGCTAAAAATTCATGGCTTTTTTCAGCCAACGTAAAAACCTTCTGCTAATGAACTAAATTTGTTCATCCAAACTTGTCCTTCTCAAATTTTATACCCACCAAATAAATCAAATATAATTTTCTTATAAATTATTGATCTGTCACATATTAAACTCATTAATTTCCAATAAAAAACAAACTCACAAAAAAACGAAAACGAAAACCATAACAGAAACCCACAGAGAGAGAAAAAAACTAAAAACTGTAATAAAAATTAGTAATCTAATATTTACATTAAATGGTGTAACAAATGAGTGTATAAAAGGCGCCAAGATCTAAACAATACACCATTAGAAAAACAAAACTTAAATACAAAATAATGAGATGAAAAAACATCAGATAATGAAATCGACCAATATCAAAATTTTTCCCTATATAAAAGCAAATTAACCAACGAATGACTTTTAAAGCCAACAAATGAATGAACGAAGAAAAAAAATTGATCTTAACATCACACACATCAAGCTCAAATTACATTAGTGTCATTTGGCGCCAAGAGGTTTTTGTTACCGAAAAAAATTACAAAAAAAAAAACACACATACACACACACAGAAACTTTAAAAAGCCATTCAGACAAAAGCAGGCATTTACATGCATATTTAGGCCTTCAATCACTGCGTCATATCAAACGACATCAGAAATGAACAAAAAGGTGTTACATTAACGCAGCTATTTAGGAGGGTATTGTTTCAATTTTACAAATAAATTGACACTATGACGATGTTATTTTTATTTTAAATATTTACTAACAGTTTCTTTTTTTATAAAGTGAATTGATCTGAAAGATACAGATTGTAACAAATAATTTTACTTGTTTAATAACAACTCTTATAAGTTGTTATATGTTTCGATATATCTGGAAAACTTTTAAGGACATTGATTGAAGCAACTCGTTTAGACTCTAAACTTAAGAAAGGTATCTAAAAGAGAAACTGCACAAAGAGCAAACATATGGTCGCGTTCAACAAAACTATTTAATTTTTATTATTGTCACGCGCAACAGTCTTTCATTAAGAGGCTGCAACCATATTATTGACATGCAATTGTGAATAACAACAACAATAGGTTCACCACCAATACTATAATGATTGTTTTTCAACCAGAACATGTTATGTTGCTCTTCAAAAAGAGCGTACCATAATTAGTAGGGACTTCAAAACTAATCCTCTTGAGAATACCATGGAGTAGTTTTAAAACTACTCCTTTGTAATCCAAAGCTGGGTTATCTGGTGCTGCCCTTGGACGTCGTAATGTTAACCCTTAACTACCCAGTATGCTTTTGTAACGTAACTGACCAGTAGTGTCCAACGGACTCATAAAAGAAATTACTTAAAGAAAAACAAAGACAGTATACATTAAAAAACATGTTTTATTGATAATATTTGCTTAGGTATTTAATTTATTTAACTTTAATTGGGTTTATTTTTAAAACAAATACCTTCAAATATCTTCATTGTTGATGCGCTACTATTTTTGTTTATTGATAATAAATAATAAACTATTTATTCTACAAATATTTCTATTGCTCATTTCTATTCTTAAGATCATCGGAGTAGAATAGGTAAACGGGGTTTCTCAAAAATAAATATTTTAGCTTTTATGAGCAATGGAATTCAAAAATGTGTCCGCGAGACACTTGTGGGTTGTTAAGGGTTAAAAACAGTGTTGCCAAAACTTGGTGACCAAAAATGGCTAAATTGACGGAAAAAAATGGCTAAAAATGGGTTAAAAATGGCTAAAAGCTTTTTTTTAAGCAAAAACACATTCAAATTCAATAACAAAATAGAAATAATTCATTTAAAGTTGTTTACGATAAAATTATGAGTTAAGATGAATTTGTTAAATAAGAATAAACGTAAATTAATATTAAAAAAAATTCATAATAAAAAATTCGATGTCGTTATTGTTCATCTCATAGGAATCACTCATTAGTTTCAAATAATCATAAGTTTTAAATAATTTGGAGGTAAAGCATTATCACGACAACATTTACCCAACCTTTTGAGTACAGATCTACAATAAAAAACAAGTAAGAAAGTATAGTCGGTTAAACCCGCTTTATGACACTCTATACCACGTTAGAACCTTTGTACTAAATTTTATCATATAATCTCTAAATTGCGACCTGTACTTTGCGCACAAGGTTGACATGGACAGCCAGCCAGCCGGACAAACATCGTTAATTCGGCTCTGAAAGAGTTAATCGGTATACGTGGTAAGGTGGGCTAAGGACCAATTTTTTAAGGTGTTACAGACATCAGCACAAACGCATAGTACCCTCTCAACTATTGTGGTGGTGGTATAAATATTGTATTGTTATGGTAAAAATATTTACCTAATTGATAAAATCGAATTAACGGTTGCTTAATGTAACCTATTTCTCAAATTACTTTTAACGATGTTTACTTGGCTCTCTACTTCAGCATTAGACGATGGAAGTGAGAGCAACTTTATAGTCAATTCTGAAATTTCTAAAACAATTTTGTTACCGCCCTGCAGATAACGAGACTAGTCCATACATGCATGTAAAGAGTAGTCCATAAATATATAATATATATAAATATATGGGTAGAATGTGGTCCATTTAACATTACGATGTTCTAGGAGGGGATCATATAACCCACCGAAGTAGTCCCTACTCTACTCCAAGTTTTAAAAGTACTTCATGTTACTACAGTATGGAGTACACTTAAGGGGTAGTTTAAGCATTTTTCTTTTTAATTTTTTACTAATCGCCTTTTATGGTGTGTACTGTAGTCTATTATTGCTATTATTAAATATATTTACTTGGTATTTTTAATTTGTTTACCTTTTTTACACAAATTTCACAAACTTTAACTTTTAAATGAACAATTAATAATGGACAACATCAGGGCTACCAATGTGTAATACTGTCAACTATAGAAAATTATACATCATGCAGTTGTTGGCAGTACTTCGTGTTTATTTCTGATAACATGGTCCATACTACAATACATTGGACCATGTTGTAAGTAGTCCATTTGAGCCACAATGGACCACGTAGTCCAATATTATCTATATGGCGCCTGCATCCCTTTATTGAAATACTTGCAACCAGAAAGAAACAGCGATGTTTGTGTTGATCCATTTTATAAATTTAATAGTGGAATACTGTTCCTTTATTTTGAAAGATGTTTCAGCGTCATAGTTTATAGCGATTTTCAACATTTGTAAAAGTTGTAATTTTAATTAAAGGCGTTTTAATTGTTCAAAATGTTTATTTTACTTTTATAAATTTTTATAATAAAATAAAAATTATTCTTTTAAAAGAAAAACGGCAAAAAAAGTTGAAAAATGGCTAATGGCTTAACTCATTTTTTAACGGCTAAACAGGGTGAAAAATGGCTAAATCTAGCCACTAAATGGCTAAATTGGCAACACTGGTTAAATATACCATGTTTCTCCATTAGTCCTAGTCCCTTGTGGGCTACATTTTACACGCGTGTTTGGACTACTCCTATTATTTTCAGGTTTTGCACTTGCAAACACAGATGTATAAACGTATAGGGCAGGGTTACCGTTAGACATTTTGAAAGACAAACTCCAGCAAAAACGTCATTTAAGAAGATGAAAGTCGAAAACCTATATTAATGGCTTTTAACAAAGATCTGTGTTTCTATTTTTTACTTTGATAACATTTCATGAAACTCTTATAAATTAAATACGGGGATATACACAGTATATTTTCTTTCAAAATTTTTGGAATTAAAGTGTTTGAAATGGGTTTTAATTTATCTTGCAGACACACGTACAAAAAAGGGTGAATAGTGCATTTTGCCGTTCTCTTAGCCCATTAGCGCCCAATTTACTTTTTTTTTTATCGATTGTTAACTATTTTCGAAAAATTAAAATGCATTTATTTTATTTTTTTTAAATTATTTTAAAATGTGTACGTTTTTATTGTATAACGCACAGGTTCTCTCGAAAGTAAATGTCAAGTGGTCGAATTTCGGCGATCATAGTTTTATTAAAAAAGTTTTCGTCTTTTATTACATGAAAGACATTTTTTTAAATTGTTACTTTTTTTTAAAAAAATTTTGTGTTAAAAAATATAATTTTTGGTCTTATTTTTACACTTCTGAGTTAGACGAAATTAAAATTATTCGATTAATCGAAAAATATTAAATTGTTCGATTATTATTCGATTAAATTTTTACGTCGAGTAACTATTCGCGCGATTAATCGATTAATACAGAACCTACAATAATTGAATACCCTAATACTAAGTGGTACACTATTGTTATAATTAAGCATAACATCTTCGAAGGCAACCATAATATGGTTATGGCTGCTTGATGGAGCAGTATATTAACCATAAAATGGTTGCCGTAACCGATATATGTACATACATATGTTTAAACATTTGTCGTTTAAAATAGTTTTGATTGATGGGAACTCATCAAATAAAGTGTTTTTGTTCACTTGTAGCTGAAGGTATGTCCACACTAAACAAATAAAGGGTGTCTAATTTTGAGATATTAACGGCCAATGGAAAGTGCTACAGGGAGATGATCCGAAGCTTTTTAGCGAAAATTTAAGATTTAGACTTAGGGAATATGTGGTTTCAAAAGGATGGTACCACTTGCCACAGAGCAATGGAACTTTTGAAAGAAAAATTCGAAAATCACATTATTTCTCGTTGAAGAGGACTGAATTGGCCAAAAAGATCGTGAAATTTGACACCTTAAGACAATTTTTTTGTTGGGTTGTTTGATATCGAAAGTGTACAGCAGTTATCCCGCAACCGTTAAGATTCTGGTGCTTACTCAGAAGCCATTGACTTGAGGAAACAAAGACGAACGATTGGAGTTAAATTAGGTCCACAAAGACTCCTGAACTTGGTAAATGCAATACGCTTCACCTGAATATTAATTAAAGCCATATTGAGTCTTTAAATAAAGCATGAGTGCCCCGGTGGGCTAGTTGGTAGGGAGATAGTCTATTAGCGCCGGGGTTGCGGTTTCGATTCCCGCCAGAGACTCTGGTTTCTTTAGAGCTTCGCGGGATCAGCTTAGGAAATTAAAAAAAAAAAATTAATTAAACTCCTTAATTAGAACTCTAATGGGAACCTATAAAGATATACAGCTGAAGTTAAATTGCAAAATTGGTTTAACATTTATTTGAACTTTAAATATATTTTTGATTTCAGTTTTATTGGGACTTAATGTTGAATTAAAATGTCATTACGACTAAATATAAAGCAATGATTAAAGCTTGACAGCAACTACATATAGCCCCTCTTGGACTTATAACATAGGCTGGTAATTAGTCTGATGGACTCAGGCGCGGATCCAGCTCGAGCCTTAGGGGGGGGGGGAAATTTTGTATGATACAAAAAATTCAAAAATTTGTTTTTAAAAGTTTATTAAAAACAATATATGTATTGGGGTCAGTACTTTTTGCAATTTTTGCGAATATCAAATTTTTCATCGCATAGCCGTATAGGCCGCGAAAAAATATTAAGAAATTATGTATTACTTTTTCGCGATCGTGAAGAAAGTTTCCGCACCAAACGCGATAAAGTTTTGAATTTAAATTTTTCTCCTTACAATACAAAATTTAATTACAAAATTTTAAGTATTTTCTAATAATTTCATGAATATAACAAGATCTTACCATTTGTACGGAAGAAGGGCGCAAAAAAAATCGCGACTCTATTTCGCGGTTTTTTTAATAAACTAAATTTTAATGGCAAATGATAGATGTTGTGATAGATAGGTTGTTTGGCGGATATATGAAACAGTGATAATTTTCAGCAGCGTAGTAATATATGCGCGGAACGAGCTATTAAAGTTGCACAAGATATTTTTCCATTATGTTAATCAACTCGCACTTCAAACTTAAAATTTATTTCATTAAACCCAAAAAAATAGCTTTACATTTCTGTTATACAGTTGCTTATTTTATGTATTTATGCCTTTATTCATAAAAATATTTTAAATATAATAAAGGCTTGAAAACCAAATTTTCTATGAAAATTTACCTTAATAAACACTTATTGCATCTGTATATGACTTGATTGCACTTTGAGGTAGAAGTTTAGGTATGTTCAATACATTTGGGATATCTATTGGGAAAGTTGTTATGAGATCTTCTAAAATAAATTCAATAAGAGGAATGTAACCTACAACTCGGTAGTAATCTTCAACAGTTTGGATGTGATTATTTTGTTCAAATCTTGTCTTTTCGATAGGAATCTCGATTTGAACGCAAATAACTTAAACTTTTTCAAAAATCGCTTTTAATTATTCTTTGGCGTTATTTTTCTGTTCTCTCCAAGGCTCATATAAAGTTTTGATAAGGCTTGATCCATTTTGAAGATCTATATCTTGCTTTTGTAAAATGATACTAAGTGGCTGTGTTACAATAAGTATCACACTTAGTATGTATATTCCGCAAATAAATTCAAAAGTACAAAATGAGTTCCTTAATATTAAGGTAGAGATACTACCTTTCCACACAGATATTTTTTTCCAAAGCTTCTACTTTATGATGTACACTTGTTGCAAAGCGTAAAATTGATTCATGACGGTCCGCCCATCTTGTCTCGCATAATGAAGAGAGTTTGGCTCCCAAATACTTTACTTAAACTGTGTTTCGCTTGGGTTGATTATTTTAAAAAATTTTTATCGTTTCTTTAACAACCCTAGAGGGAAGCGAACTGACACCAAAGTAGTCCCGTGTTAGGTCTTTGGTGGTAGAGACCGGTTCTAGTTTGAACACTTTCTATGAATAAGACCTATCACTTTAACATGGGGTTGTCATTGAACGGGGTCAATTGACACCATTTGGCCAGTCACAAATCTATTATCAATGGACATGTTTAGTGACAGTTACTAAAATGTAGTATTATTTCAATACGATGTAGCATTATTTCAATAAAACAAGTCCTAGAATTAAATTCAAGAGCCAAATTTTAGAAAGTCCCAAAAAAATGTATCACACTACGGGTGAAGACTGTACTGTAATTCATTACTTTTTCTACCTTTTTGTTCTTCATAAACCAGTTACACTGTTCATGAGTTCTTTCTTTTTGTACCTGTTCTATTTGCACAACTCCCAGGACCAGTCTGTGGGACCAATTGACACTAATTTCCCGCAGGGAAATGATACAACTTTTTGTATTAATGGCACTTTATTACTTTTAGAAATAAAGTTGTTTGATTTATGGGAATAGCAAAGCGTTTGTTTCGCATTTGTCGCGGTTTCCAGCTCCATTTTCTGCTGACATCAGAGGACACCCATCTGTTTTATCCCCTACACACTTTTTTAAGAACTATGATAGTGCCTACGCATCAATTGACACATCAACGTCATCAATATCCTTTGAAGCCTCTTCAAATGCGTTTACAACAAAGCCAATAAATTCTTTCCTAAAAACTTTTAGTTGCATGTTGAAATATCTTAAAGGTAAGGAATTCTGGCTTTTCCCCAACAAATCCGTGCTTACGTCAAAAATTATCGAATAGAATTTTAATTCATATAACACATTTATACATAAATATTGCAAATACTAAGGCCTATTAATAATTCAACCGCACGCATTATCAAGTCAAGCGTTTAGTCTTTGGATATAGATGGCACCTGCTGGGATTGAATGTAGAAAAATACGTCATTGAATACGGTAAACTAGATGTTTCTTTGGAAATATCTAATAAATAGCTATTAGGGTTAAGATATGGATACTTATTGAAAATCGTTAGAGATTCAATAAAAAAAGTAGAAAATACTTGTTGAAAATTTCGTTAGAGATTCCATAAAAAAAAACAAAAAAGACGTTGCTAGGATTTGCAAAAATTTTTTACATTAAAATAAATATTATTATTGGGAATTCTTGTATTATCGAAATTAACAAAACATATTTTTATAATTTACGGGGGGGAAATTTCCTTATTTCCCCCCCCCCCCCCTGAATCCGCGCCTGGATGGCCTAGATATATATACTAATAATTAAATCGTATTTCGGACTAGATATATATTTATAATTGAAGTTTAACTTGAGCAAGAGCTAGACCCTCTATTCAAGAAAATTTCCGCCTAGAACTTCACATATAGACAATCTACACAAACCAAATCTTACGCAATATAGTGGCATGCGATTAAAGTGGAAACAGGAATATGTAGATTATTACTCAATGGTCATTAATGAATAATTCTTTATAATTTGTATATGTAAAACTAGGAAATGGTATATAAATTCCAAAATCGATTTTCGATTTTTTGAAATCGATTAATCGCACCTCAAAATCGAATTTAAAATCGATTTCAAAACCGTTTAAGATTAATTTGCAAACCTATACCTTATATCACAAAGGGGGATACACCAGCAGTTTTTTGGCAAACTACTAGAGAAATTGAACTGAGATTTCTACAGTGGGTAGATATGACAACTTTTAATATATTTCGTGTAAAAAGTGATAATGTGTAAATTTTGAGATGCCCTTTAGAGGAACAAGTGCATGTACATTTCACATATTAAAATTGTATTCTTGTATAGTCTGTCAGGCCTGTCACATAAATTAATTCCGATAGAAAGTGGAAGTGATTTCGTATCTTGCTTCACATAAAACGAAATCAATTTTGATCGGAATTGATTTCTGTGACAAGTCTGAATGTATGGATAGTATTTCAAAGGATTACGACAATAGTTCCTGATCGGTGCCGACTGTTTATTTGCTAAGTTACTTTTAAGTTAGTTTTAGAAAACAAATGTTTGCATGTCGTTGATGCCAGAAAGATGCAGAGATATTTCCTTGTAATTTCGTTTTTGAAAGGATAAATTACATATGTACTTTTTGTTTTTCACTCTATTTATAACTAGATTTATATCGCTCACACACTGATCTGTTTAAATATTAGCATATTTCCACAGGAATGTCATGGCTTAATTCACCTGTTGTTTTTCTTTAATATGTTGATTTTCACGAAGCTGACTTTCAGTTTTGGTTCGGTACGATATGTTTAGAACTGTTTTGTTCACTGTCCATTGATGACTTTATTTTCTGAAGAACAAGAGCCCTTATATTAAAGTTGGCAGTATACCAAGGGTACTAATAGATAAATACGTAAAACTACAACGTTACCTTGGAAAACTGCATAAGGATACCTACAGGCGTATGTACGGACAAAAGATAAAGTTTTATTGTGTATGCCCATAATTTATCGATTTAATTATGTTGAATAAAAATTGCCTAAATATTGATAAAAATAAAAAAATCGATTTTAAAAGCCCAATAATCGATTTCAGTATAAAATAATATACATGCATTCGATTGCAAAAAGTCGATTTTTTTTTACCACAAAACCGATTTTCGATTGGAATCGAAATCGATTTACCATTCCCTATGTAAAAACTACCTGGAGCGGGAAAGAAGCTCGGTCATCATTGTCCTTTTCTGTTTAAGGCAATCAGGCCGAATTGGGGTTTTCTGCTAGAAACGTAAATAGTGGTTTGGAATACTTTTGCTAAGGATATCATGAAATTTTAAATCAAGTTGATTATTAATTTCTTCGATATAGCGATTTTTATATACAAAATATGTCTTGGTGTGCTTCTGTTGACACAAAGTTTAACCAAAGAAAGTGTTAAAGCAAACTTAAAGCTAATTTTTAATTTTTCTGTAAATTTTATTTTTTTTAAAGATTCTTTCTTAAGTCTTTTGATTTTCTTTGAAGCAAAAGGTTACAAGGCAAGCTTTTTCTAACTGCTTTTTGCCTGAAACTTTATACTTATCATGCTTGTGCTATGAGAATATTACTTTTTATATTTTAATAAAGAAACTATTTTCCGCTCCTTTTAACACTTTTCTTTGTTTGAAGAAAAACCTAAAACACATGGTGTTGCGGAAGTTAAATGTCGCTACTAAGTTTTTTTTCTAACTAAAATAGTCTAACAAAACAATAGAATTACCATAAAAAATTCTAATATTTATTAATAATTTCCTTAACTTCCTTTTGCTTTATACCATATGAAAATGACAACAGGTTGACTGTTTGTCTGTCTGTCTGTCTGTCTGTCTGGCTTAAAGTAAAAAAAATTTTCTATGATACAAATCATTAGATTTTACAATATTTATAGCCTCCAAAGATCTGTGATAGTTGTGAAGAAAAAAAAGTAATAGAAAATTTATAGGAAAATGTAAAAACAAAACATATTGTCATTGTCTTAAACCAAAGCGTTAAATTTATGAATGAAAAACTTATTAAATTCACAATGTTTTTTTTTTTTGTATTTAAACAAAAACCTAGAATGTTAATGGCTTTTGTTTGTAGAAATAAAAAAAAATAAAAAATACAGAAGCATATGCAAGTCATATAAAAGTATATAAAAATAATATTGTAAAAGTAACTTAGAATACTAATTTTCAGTGCACATCAGTTCATTTCGTTTCAGTTCACAATATTTCAGTTTAATCATCCACCTTAAACGAATGAAATGTTTACGCACTTCTAGACTGTCTCAATGTCTTGCTGTCTAGTATGAGTTGTTTTTTTTAGTCTTATTTTAATACCAAAGACACATGTTCGAACGTCTTTTTGTTTTTCTTTTTTTTTTTATATCAGTCTTTAAATAATATTTAAATCAAACCGGATGTTGTGACAACATTTGTTTAGAACATGATTTCTTTTTATTAAATTAAAAATATTTTCCTTCTTTAGCTAAATGGCTGGCTTCGTTTTAATTTTATTTAACAAATGTTATTGTTTTTGTTTGAAAAGTGCCTTTTGATTAAAATGGTTTGTTATGATTTTTTATTAGATTTTAAATGATCAAAAATCAGTCAGTAGTTTTGCTTAGAATTTATGTTTATTAGCTAACCATTTAGAAATTCAGGCCGTTAAAGGCCTAGCTATCTGCCTGTCCATCCGTCCGTCCTCATGTCTGTCTAAAGATTTAGTTTGGTCTGACGCCAGTTTTTTTAGTCGTGTCTTGTTTTGTTTTTGGTGGGTAAGGTGTTGTTAATTTTTTCTTCTGTTTTGGCTTTGTTATGGTTTGGTTTCATTATCATGCACTTTACGGGAAGTAGTGCAGCCAATTTGTCGTTACGTATGCAAACGGTGTTTCGTTATTGTCTGCTTTTAAAACATTGTATGTACTTGTGGCCCTGTTATATATTGCTGTTTTTTTGGGGCAAGCCACTGGCTATATTAAGAAGTTTAGTGTTCATAATTTAATACACTTTTGGTTTTATTGATTTTCAAATGTTTAATAATGTTTTGTAGGCAATAAACATTCAAAACTGTTTGATTAACTTAGGTGGCGATTCTTTTTCCCCCATATAAATTGATTTGTACCGTTTCTTAGCAAAGTTTTGAAAAGCAAAAAGTTTTTGAAGAAATTCAGCAAATTAGAATGAATTTAGTGCCGCAAATACTTTGTGATTGAAGACAGATATTTAAAAAGGTTTAATGATAAAACGGATTTAAGAGTTGATAAAGATTTCGGGGGACAGATGAATTAGCATCAGATAAAGCAAAGTCGGGAGTAGATAAAGCACTTTAATAGAATTTTACTAATCTTTATAAAATGGTCCAAAAGAAAGAAAAGAGATGTCAGAACAATCAATGATTTTTTTATTTTACTATGATTTTGTTTGACCTTTTCAAATTGTTGTAAAGAAGAATTGGTACTCTAAAAATGGATACGCACATTATTGTACAACTAACTTAAATAACTCAACTAAAGAAAAAAAAAGAAACCATGATAAGAAGCACAATTATGCATTTTTTACTAAGCTAAGACCAGAGTTTGTGGCGGGAATCGAACCTGCAACCCCCGCACTAATAGACTACCTCATTAGCAGCGAGCCTACTGGGGCACGTTAACAAACAAGGTTGTAGAATTTGGCAAACTAAAGGGCCTAACTGAATTCATCAGTGCACATCACCTACAAATGTGTATTCGATAAGACGATACTGCATCGGATACAGCAAGGCAAACAGAGAAGTTGGAACGAAATATTTTGGGCAACCTCATTATTTCAAACGGCAGCGTTTTAACTAGTCGTCTTGTTACCTAGATTTAAGCACTTCAAAGTTTATTCCTTAGGGAGTTTTTGAGAGAACGTGTATACAGGATTAGTCTCATATATAGAAGGCCTTAAGCACCGCGACCCATAGGATCTTTTGAACAGCCTATGCACCTCACCATGTCAGCTTCAGGCTGCATATAAAGAATATCACCCTGCCCGCTGAAAGATTATAGATTTTAGTTGGGCTTATCGTTAGGCCCCTGTCCCAAAGCGGGACAGCAGCAGAGATGGTGTTCCCACGTTTCATCTTCATCCTCACAGATTCTGCATATTTTGGTACTATTATTACACATAATAAGCTGATAGTATCTGAGATCCTAGTGCCCCGCAAATAGCCCGACAAATAGCTTAAGTTTCTCTTTATCATACCTGCCCTGCTACGGGACAGAGTCACAAATCTTTTGGACTATATTAATCTTAAAATGAACATCCATGTGTGATGCAATTCACGTTCGGACCATGTTTGTTACGTTGCCTTAACGTGACTAGCAAGGATGCCGAAGAAAGACTAAGTGCCCATAAATAACGTCGAAGGCCCCTGTTTACCAAGCAGTCAGTCCTTTTATTAACCACATGGCCCTAATGGCTGGTTTGTTTTGCCAGCATCCCCATCATTTTCTTTACGAAATCTAGATTAACTGCAAGATATCAGAAATCCTAAAACGAGATTGCAAGACTTCGAAAGTAACAATAATGTGTATATTACTGCATACGGACTGCCGGGGTAACCAAATAGCAGATGAGCGCACCAAAACAGGTATTGGTCTGGTTGTCAGATTAATTGATCAATTCGCTGGCTTTCCAATGGCTTACTGTAAGTCCTTTAGAATTGCACAGCGTAGTCATGATGAACGGAAGACATGTTCATAATTGAGTTTCTTTAGGTAACAAATCAGGACAATGATATCGGGGCTACATAGGCACTAGTCGTTAGAGACTCATGCGAATATAATTGATCTGAAAGTCAATTACTACTGAAGAAGTTATCATGACGAGTAGGAAGAGCAAACAGTGTTTCAGTTTCTGTGTCAATGTCCTGGATTTTGGAACAAGAGGGATCCAAGTTGATTCTACTTTTCATTCTGAAAACGAATTGCTTGAAATCTGTTGTGACACAACTAAGAAACTGCTTTAACTAATGCCTGGGTATCAGAAGGTGGCCACAGAATGAACCTAGTGAGTGGTCTTCAGTATGACAGCTCGGGGAATCAAGCCTGACCTGAAGCTTAGCTTGTACTATAGAAACTACTACGATTTCAGCTACTTTATATAGAAGGCCATAAGCCATAAGCACGACCCAGAGGATCTTTTGTGCAGTTGAACTATTATATAAACCCCTACTTTAAAGACCCAGCTTGCACCTACATAAAAACTTACTAAAGACAAGCTAAAGCTATACTAAGACTTGCCAGTCAAGTTAAATTTAGTCAGTATAAGGAATTAATATTATCGTTAATTACGATTAGTATTGGGGTCTAGTTTGTATAAAAGTTTTAAGTTTTATAAAATTAAACAAATAACGTAAAGGTTTTTTAATAATTGATTTTAACACGTTTCCTTTAAAATAGTAACACACCTTTTTTTATCTCATATTCCAAAAATATTTCCATTAATCAAAAATTAAACAGGTTATTGAATCTTAATTTTAAGTGCTTCATAAAAATTTTATGGTAGCAAATAAAATTCATAAAAAAACAAGTCATATTTAATATAAATTAATATTTATACATTAAACAATTCCTCTAACATTAAGTAATCGATACATGTGACTATTAGTCTACATTTAACTATAAATAATCGTAAAAAACACCGTAATAAAATCATAAATATTGACAAACGTATTTGCTCTAAATACAAAACAAAAGACTTAAGCAATAAACTTGTTTATCCCATACCTTGAAATGCAATAAAGGAATATATTTGTTTAAATTTAAAGCAGTGTAAACTAAATAAGTTTTAATAAACATAAAAAATCAACTTCATTGGATGTATGCCGCTCAAACAAAAGACTAAGGAAACAAACGCAAATTTCTAAAAATTTATTTAGTCTGGTTTAATCAAACAAAGTTTTATTTTGATTTAAATTTATTTTTTTTTTTTAGAATTTTAAAATTAAACAGAAGTCTCTTTAACTCATTCAGCATTTCCTTTTTTGTAGTCTTCAAAAGATTTTTAAGCTTAAAATTAGCTTCTATGTCAATATTTAACTTAAATGGTATGTCCGCATTATGTTCTGATTTTATCGGAATAAAAGCTACCATGTTTGTTTTGTTAAGTTCGGATGCGAAAACAACTCAGAAGAAAAAAAAAAAAACAATTTTAAATTAAAACATCGTTTGTAAATGTCTTTAAGAGTTCAAAAACAGGTGTAAAGTGTAGAACAATCAATGCAATCGAACATGTTAAAGAAAAAAAAAATTTTAAAAAAAATAACACTTAATAAAAAAAGTTCATTAAAAAACAACATTTAACACATTAACATTTTACTTTAGTTTTTATTATTGTTTAAAGCAGTTTAATGAAAATAAAAAAAAAGTTCACTCTGTAAAAACATGTTAAATAAAATGCGAACATGCAAAAATTTGCGTACAAGCAGTTGCAAATAGTTTTAGTGTTTAAAAATGTGTACTGCACACAACATTTTAAAATAAACTAAAAGAAACTCTGTTGTAAGTTGAATTAACATTAACATTAAATATTTGAAATTATTTCACCGTAACAAGAGTGACAATGTTTAAGGAATTTGTATTGATTTTGTACAAAGTCAATATCTCAATTTATTGAAAGGAATTTTTTTTTTTGTAAGCAGCATGTGCAAATTGTAGAGATTATTTTTAAAGCGATGTATAAGATTTTAAGAAATTTAACACAGAAAATAAGAGAAAAGGGAATAAGCGATTTACTTAGAGCTTAATTAAAAAAAAATTATTGGGGTAATTTCAAAATAGGTTTTTTTCTTGGTTTTTTTCCTTTTAAACTAAACAAATAAATATAATTCTCTATATATAAATTCTTTTAGAGTTATCAGCAATTAGTGAAGAACACAACCAAAAAACATCACTTGTTTAGCCAGCGTTCCATACACCCCATTTTAATTTTTAACAGCTTTAAAGACAAAAATATAAAAAATTAATTAAATAGTTTAATAAAATTAACCTTTGAACAGCCTCTTATTCACTTATTTTATCTTTTATGGTTATTCGCTTGCATACGTACAGGGAGGGTCATTTATGATGATGCATTTTCTTCTCAACAGTCACGTGTGGGTTTTCTGAGTCCCATATGCGGCAATTTTGCTTATTGACATAACCAACGAGATGATGAGATGACCTCTATTTGAAAACACGAATGTACTGAAAAATTGGGTGGATCGAATGAAGTACTGCCGAGCCAGTCGTGGTAGTCATATGAATGATATTGTGTTCCATTATTAAATAACAGAGTTAAATCTTTCCAATAAAACTAGAAAATTGAAAACATAATCAGTACTTCTTTCTATAGCCGATTGAAATTTAAAATTTTAAATGTCCCACCCTTAATTTAATCTTCTAGATCCGCATGGTCGTAAGGTAGAAATGTGAAAGTATTGCTGACCATCTCGCTTACGGAAGGTATGATTTGCGAGCTTCCACTTTTAAACAAGATATTTTCGATACAAAAAGCGCTTTATCATCGCATGAAAAAGCGGAGAGTGTATCGATCAGTTTTACCGAGTTTTTTGATGTTTCAGTTATTCTTTAAAATTATCCCTAACAAATTTACTTCGTAGTAAGAGAATGTCATGGTCCTTTAAATGTACTTCTGAGCTAAAATACTATTTCCTATGTCTTCAGTAGAATTGTATGGAAATTTTTTGCTTAGAATATATTAACCCTCTAACACTCATTTTAAGGGGTCATTTTTGTACTTTTTATTAACATCCACACAAAAGTATACTTAACCGGCAGTTTAGAGGGTGAAAATATTCCATAAATATTTTATGCATCAAATTTTACTATGGGTCTTCTAAGACCAGAAATCAAGCAATGTTTGTAAAACGGATTTTTCGAAAAATTCAAACAATCCAAGGCCCTTAATTTCGAAAATCCGTTTTACAAACATTGCATGATTTTTGGACTTAGAAGACCCCTAGTAAAATTTGATGCATAAAATATTCGTTGAACATTTTAACCCTCTTAAGTCCCGTTTTAGTATACTTTTTTGGGGAAGTAAAAAAAAACGAAAATTACCCCTTAAGGGGCCAATATTTCGGGAACCCGAGCTAACTTTTCAAAACCCTTGGCATTTGCTCTACCAATAGTCTAGTTTCATTTCGCGTTGCTAGTATTGAGGCTGTTTTTTTTTTTTTTTTTTGTTGCACAGTGGGATTTGTTCTACGTTCTCCTATTCGTCCTCTTCATTAAACAGATGCGGCAGTATTCATAGTGTTTGGCTACCAGATAGCAGATGCCACAAGTGGCACGTCTCTTTTAGTTAACGATAGTAAAGACATGATACGGCTGTCATCTATGCGGGAAATTATTCTACAATCGGTGATCATGGCCCATATATCGTTTGAATATTGAGAGCAAAGGTTTTGTCGAATGTCTTTCGAACCAGTGAAACCCCCAACATAGTGCCAAGTCTAGAAACTCTGTAGGAAATGTCCAACTGTACTGATTTACCTTTGACTGTATCACCAGTACTACTGACCAACTGCAGACGATTAAATATCGGCGATAACTATACTAATGTTGGGTTTAAACCCCCCAACTTTAAGGGATTGTCTATATAGATACAGTCTTAAACGTAACGCTACAACGGCCTCAAATCGCATGATCTTGGTGACCAATCGACGTCGCCAAAACTTGAAATTACGCCTTATGGAAACTTTCATTGCAATAAAGCCAAGATCGCTCGTATTGTGTGGCTCGTGGCACCGTCTCGTTGAAACTACGTATCATCCAGTTCCTAATCTTCAATTGTACGGCAACAAATTCGGTTATCATATGGACATAGGGCTCTGAATTGACGTTCAGGGTTCTTCAGAATTTGTTGATATTTTCGGCAATGCGTTTATCGCGTTGATGCACAGGCCTGACCACATGTGTACCGCTTTTTGTTTCTGCAAATGTCTTTATAATCTTGCCAATTTATTGCACAGTAGGCCGACTATGACGACCATAATAACCTTGTAATGCATGAAAAATGGCCACGTTTGAACACCACTTTTGTAGTAAGTTAAAACTGTTTTTACTAGTTCTTCAATTCTAAACGATTCATAGTAGTCGTAAATGGTAAGCCTTTCGCTAAATAAATTACACTTAGGTAACAGATATTCAATATCTGGCAGCCTTGCCAGATCTGCAGTTTTGAGATCACTTAATTGCTAACAAGTTATAATCCTTTCATGAAAAAAATTATAATTTTTTTTTTTTTTTTACTTTGAACACTCAGGGGATGCCCCCTACTAATGCAGGTAAGTTAAGAACTACATACAAACTCCCGCGTCTTAAAAGATAAGTTCGCCCATCTTAGCTGAGCACTGCCGTGTTAATATCGATAGAACAATAACGCACATCCCAGATTCCGAGTATTAGGCGCTTTGTTGACAGTGTCACCAATAAGTCACCAAACAAATTTGATAAAAGTGGCGACTCAGAGACACTAGATCCCAATTTTTAAGCTGGAAAGCTTATCCTCCCTTATGTTCTCTATTATATGTATACCTGTGCCCTGGGTCCCAAATTATCCTGTTGTGAAATCGCTCTGAATCTTTTTGTATAGAGATATGAGAGCAGTCAAGGACCGCTCTCTTTATGTTAATAACTCATTAAAAATCTGTTAATTAAAATGAAAAAAAATTTTTGAATTTATATAAAAATTTATGAAATATTTTGATATTTTATTACAAAATAATAGTTTTAATGGAGTTATAGTTCACGTAGTTTGTCAAACACGCTTTGTAACTTATTTTTTTTTTCTTTTTTCTACAATTAATTCGTAATGTTACACACCTTAAATAACGGCTTATTGGCATGCTTCCAATATTATTTTTGAAAAAAAAACTTTAAGTACAAAAATCATATAAAACTTAAAACTTAAAAAAAAAATTATTAATGTTCATATGCCTAGAAGAGAAATGTAAACACTTTAAACAAATATATGCGAGCAGTAATAAAAACACAAGCAGAATAAAGCAATGAAAACCCAAAACCCCCAACAACTTTAAAGAATTTGCACTTGGCACAAGTTTTTAAATACTGAATGCTCTGGTCTTACAAAAAAAAATTATTTCTGATTCAAAAACCAACTACTAAGAAAAAATATTAAAAAAAGCGCAAATGACACGCCTTTAGCACGAGTTCAAACTGTATTGTTTTTTATATTTTACACACAATTTTTTTCTGTTTTTTTTTCGTTTAATATTTTCGAAAAAAGTCCAACAACTATTTTAGAATCTTTAATCATTTAAAAGAATACTTAGGAATACTCATGTATCTGTGATTTTGTTTGTATTGCTGAAAACTTCTAAGAAAATTATGGTTGAAACAAAAGAAGGCACAAATTAATTTAAAGCACACGTCATTATTAACATCCCTGAATATTGATCAGTTGTGGCCAGCAAGTGTGGAATGATGGTTCAGAAAAAAACACAAATCGCAAAAATGTTGGCATATGTGTAAGTTTTGAATACTTTGGCCAACTAATAAAGGAAATCGATAACGTTTTTTTCTTTTTTGCTATTTCTTTCATTCTTATTCTTTTCTTGGATCAACTATACATACTAATTTAATGAAAAAAAATTGAAAAAAAACATAAAAATACTACAAAAATCGGCCTATTACAAGTATTTTAAGCTTCTTGTTTTCATTTAAAAACTTCAACCACCATCTGCACGTTTAAATAATAAAAGTATTTTAGCACTTGTTGCTAAATACAACTACAATGATTTTTTTCTTTTTTTTTATTACTTTTTTCGAAAAAAGGGTGTAGTGGTGTAGTGCTTCTTCATTTTCAGTTTTAATATGTATCTCTACGAGCTTCTTATTAAATATTTTAGCTGTTTTGTATATTTAAAGCAAAAAAGCCAGCAAGCAAGCAAGCAGCATTGCTCTTTAAAAAAATATGGTCAATGGGCTCGGTAGTCGGTGGCAAAAAAGAAAAAACAGATACACAGAAATAAAATAATAAAATATGTGCTTGACGTTTGAGGAAAGAAATGTTAACACGTTTTCTTCAGTATTAAATTGACTATGATTCATAGATTTCATGTAAAAATATCAATAATAAAATTCGAATGCATATTGATTATAAAAAAAGAGTATTAAATATGGATTTCTGAAAAATCAAGCAGAGTTGGGAGTATAAACAGATATAGAAAAGCACTTATAGAAATTGAAAGAAACTTTAAACGTAAGCGCAACATTTGTTTACGTTTGTAAAATAATGTATGGTGAATGTACTACGAACAAGTTCAACACTGTTGTTAAAACACTTCAAAAAAAAAAAAATATACGGTTAATTGAACTGTACCATCTGCACTAAAATAATTATGCTTCATAAATGTAATGAATCAACTTCATAAATTTTTTTTTCATTAATCCAATGAAAAATTTCATTACCGGCATGGAATTCTACAAATATAATGAAACAATTTCATTAACACTACGAAATTGATTTTCGTAATTTCGTTAACATAGTTCATTAAATTAATGACAAATTAATATCTCTTTCAAAAGAAAACTTCAACTTATTGTTATACATAATTTCAATTGGACTCATGCTGGATGAATGGGTCTGGAATTTAACGACTACTGCAGAAGTTGTCAAAACGAGGAGGAAGAGGAGACTGTGCTTCACTTTCTTTGTCATTGCCCTGGATTGCGGGGAATTAGGGAAGAATACATGGGGGAACCGGTGTTTGCCTGCTTGGAGTATCTATCCAGGATAGAACTAAAATCGCTTCTTCTCTTCAATAGGAAGGCGAAGTGGTTGGACTTTGCAGTGACGCCATCTGAGTAACTGCTCTAAGGGATGGGCATTGGCGCTGGGTATCACAAATGGACCAATAAAGGACCCAAGTGAGCTGTCTTTCGATTGCTGCCCATGGAACCTAACCTATAATTTCAACAGGTTTTTAAGGATTAAAATGAACTATTAATTTAAATATTTAAATATTCGTTAGTTAATGACAAAAAGGAATCTCTTGTAACTTCATATTTTCCATGATAAATGTCATTTTTACAATGAAAACAAGATAAGATTCTTAAACTTCAAAATACTTATAACTTAAAAATGTTCTTCCAATGACTGTTGTAAAAACGTTTGTTTAATTAAATTTTTAGCGATAGACATGAAAATATATGAAAAAAAATCGTAAATTTTAATGTTTCATAACATTAATGAAAAAAATATTCTTAGTATATATATGATGATATTTATATCAAAGTATATAAAAAATTCATAACATTAATGAAAAGAATTCATAACAAAAAACTGATGTTAGCTAAATGTAAGAAATATTTAGGTTCAAAAACAAACAACACGAAAAAACACAAGAGCAACAAATTCTAACATTCTTTTTTCTTAAATTGTTAATTTAAATACACAAAATTTACGCAGTAGTACAAGCCAGATCATGGTCGTTGCGGGCTGGAAAATGAATTTAGTACAATTTACTTAAAGGTTAGCCTATGAAAGTAGAACATTACATGATGTTAACGAAATAAAATTAATAGAACTTGATGATTTGAAACAGGAACATTGAAAAAAATTAAATTAAAATATTTATATTAAAATAATAAAAAAAAATTTCTTTAAACGTTTGACATTAAAATAATGCAAAATTTTTATTGCTTTTATGAAACATTTCATTAACGGGGGGCTAATGTAACATTCTTCACTTATCCAATTAAGGCTTACATAGGTTGACTTTTAATGTAATTTTTCATTGGATTAATGTCAAAATCCATTGGATCTGGGAAGAAAATTCTTTCAGTTTATAAATTAAAAAAAAAATAATATTGTTCTGATCAGTTAATAATTATTTAGAAACAAAATGTCACTAAGCTAGCTGAATCGTTGCAAAGTAATTTGTAAATCTGGTGAAAAAAAACCTTTCTCTACAGGAAAATAAACTTGCTTATGAATAAAAAATTTAAAGAAAATGTGGATCAGGGGCCAAATAACGGCATTCGATAACGTTCGAAATTACAATACAATTTGAATGGGAATTTGCCGCCAGGTCGAAAATGTAGTTTGCACGACTCTAAATTTCGGCCCAATTTTTATTTTTAATAAAAATAATGAAATTTATTGTTAGAGGTTAAGCTAGTTTTTATGCGCATTCCACTGGCTAGGCCAGATCTACAGGAAATATTCTCCCAAAAATTTTAGAAAAGCAAAAGATATTGGAAAATAATACTGCAGAGTGAATGAGAATTGCAAACACTCAGAAAGTCCTATTTGCAATTAATTGCAGTTGTAAGTAGGCTAAGAAAAAATAAAAACTAAAACCACTTGCTTTATTGATTTCGCAAGAAAATCAAAATAAAGCAAGTTGCCAGTTCAGTTTTTTTAAGCCGTGCACTTGCCAGTTTAATAAAAATTGGGAATTAAGCACGAAAAACAAAATCTTATTAATTAATGATTTTCAGAAAAAAATTAATAAAGTTAAAACTAAAAACAATGTAAAGTCGGTCAAGCCCGATCATATAATATGCTATGCCACCATATTCTTAAATTCCAAATACAGAACACAAACATTTGAAGCACAGCCGCGAATAACGTTTTAAGTTACAAAATAATAATTTTTCAGGAGACCAATTATTTGTTTTAAATTTTTTTTTTCTATTATTAAAAATAATGATAATAAAAACTTTAATGCAAAAGGCTTTTAAAACATTATTACGCACTGCAAAACCATTTCGGTTCCATCATTTTGTTAGTAACTTGCAATGTTCTTCCACTGGCTGGCACTGGTGCATAGTTTTGGTTGATTTGATGTTTAAACTGTGTAAGAGAGTAAGGTCAACGGTGATCTGCAAAAAAACATTTTTTCTAAAATGTGGCGTTTACAACGTTATTCGCGGCTGTGCTTCATTTGATGTTATGAAAATAGATCATATTGATATATCGTTGGCAGCATCTAGAAAGGCCCTAACTCACCTAAATGCAATTTTATAGAGGAAGGAAAAAACATAAAAGATATAATTGCTTGTAAGCCTGTTATTTTTGATACTATTGCATTCAAACTTTGTGCCTAAACCCTCAATTTCCAATCGAAAAAGCCGAGTTAAGGGCTTAATACATGAGACCGAGGGGTTTGCAGTGATGACTAAAGCTACGAGTTTATTTAGCCAATTAAGCTCGTTTTAAAACCAAAATTTTTTGAAAATGGCAATCGTAACACTTTTTTTTAAGAAATTTCGGATTTCAAGCAAAATATTAACTTAAAGTTAGAGAAGTATCGATAATCGAAAAAAGATGCCAACAACTTTAGAACGAAATTAGTATTTTTATTTTGTTTAGTCAGCAATAAATATTAAATAAATTTTTTTAAAATTATTTTTTTTTGGAAACTTAAAACCTCCGTTCAGGGGGCAAATTATGGCAGCCGTTATCGAATACTTTTTAGATTCGAAAGCAATGTTATTTCAGTTGATACTGAACGAATCGTTATTATTTTTTCAGTGTTGTGAAAACTAAAATAAATGCTTTACAATACTAAAAAAATAATTTCGATCCGTTCAGTATAGACAGAGAGAACTAGAAATAAAATTGCTTTCGAATCGAAAAAGTATTCGATCACGACTGCCATAATTTGCCCCCAGATTTTTTTTTTTCGAAATGAGATATCGTTACTTTAATTTGGAAAAGGCGAATTTAACATACAAAATTTTTTAAAGCTTGAGACAAAAAACTTGGTCAGACCGTGAGACGGACTTTTCAAATTTCAAACTTTCAAGTTATCTCCTTAATTGCGATGTGCACAAATTTAGGATGCAGAGCCAATAAGAGAGCATGCCACACGGACGGATGGATTTTTTTTTAATTTTATTTTATAAAAAATAAAATCCTTCACAATTACGATTAACTTGATATTTAAATGAAAAAGGAAGGTAATTTCCGTACAATTTGTTGAAGCACAATTAAACAAACTAATAGTAACGTTGGTATACTTATGCAGTTTCCATTGGTTAAGCGGCAGTCTTTTCAGTGTTTTTGCCCAAAGCGGCCACTCGTCCCTTGTCACGGCGTTCCTAGATGGCTTAACGTTCCGGATTGAACAGCTTTGAGAACTTAGTTTCAATTGAAGGGCCCGTAAACTACTTGAACTTCGTCGTACATGCGGATGACCATATGACGAACATTTTACTTTTGATACAACTCCTTGTAAAGGGGGTCAGACATAAGGCGACGGCGAATGTGAGAAGGAGCCTAGAAATGGCTCTTAATCTAAGGCTGTTTTAACCTAATGTAATTAGGGTGTTTCTTCCTTTCAAGAGGTTGATCACGGCGGACCAGATATGCTTAACGGGAACTATAGAAATCAGTAGCCCCTGGGACTTCGGTCGTGAATTGATTGGTGTTCAGGCTTTTTCAAGAATAACGTGCTAGCTATGAATTATAGTAAGAATCGTGGGAAGAAGGAAGATTTTAAAAATTAAGCTGTAAATATTCATTTTCCGCGATTTTTGAAAAAAGTCTGGTCTTCTTAGGTGCTGCTGGAAATCAAGGGATACTGCTTGCCTTTCAGCAATGGAGGTTGAATGGTTCCAGCTCTTAAGCAAGGGACGAGTGTAGAAGTAAACGCTTTTCCTTCCACCAGTGTTGGGAGCACATTTAGGTTAGTTCTAACGGCTGGGATCCACTATAATACCAACGCTTTTGTTACTTTGAAAGATACACGACAGTTTTAATTAAGTGCTGATTTGCTACCCACTGTAGCTTCCCAGTTTTAGCTTGAGATATAGACCACCTGAAGGATCACCTAATGCTGTTACTAGTTACCAGAAGCTGCTCGGCAGTGGAGATAAGAAGTGAGTGAGCGTACTGGAATCTACCGGACAAAGTTGGTACTCCCCTGCAAATAATAGGACCAGTCCAAACACGCGTGTAAAGAGTAGCTTACAAGTAACCAGGACTAGTCCAAAAGTAACCCAAACGTATGGAAAAAACCATGGTCTATTTAACATAACGATGTCCTAGGGGAGGACCATATAACCCACCTTTGGACTACTTAGGAGTAGTTTTAAAACTACTCCATGGTATACACAAGAGGGTTAGTTTTGAAGTCGTTTAAAATCGAAAGCACTTCGTTAAGAAACGAAGACATGTCGTCTCACTACAAACACTTTTTAACAATGACATGGTCCATGCTTGCACTACATCGGACCAGTCCATGGAGAAGTCCATTTTATCAAAATGGACCAGGTGGTCCAATTTTATTTGCAGGGTCATTTGAAAGCTAAGAAGTTCCCTACAAGATGGGGCGTTGAGTCTAACCAGTGCTGTATAGTTAGGGCGATCTGACAGGCATCTAAACACCTCTAGTGATTTCATATTTATTCAAATCAAAATCTTATAACATGAACGTAGCCCAACATTAAGGGCTTATTTTCTACCCACTGTGACTCCCAACCTTTCACTCGGGAGATCGACCAGTTAGAGGATCTCTCAAAGTGCTGTCGCTAGTTACTACGAACTGTAATGCAATGCAGAAAAGATAGATTCAGGTCCTGAGAAAAGTCTGAGCTTACTCGTTTCTGCCAAAAGAAATTGCTACTAATTTGTAAGCTTAGACGATAAAGCACTGGTAGACGCACTGAGTCCAACCAGTGCTAATGCACTGCAGATTACAGGTATCCACGTGTATCTAAACACCTCTGTAGTATGTACGTCGTATACAGCTCACAAGCGTACGAGTAAAACTCGGGTTTTTTTATTAATGTCTTATGTTCTCTTTCACACAGCGTATTTGACATAAATTCCTTTCTTATAATAATACAAGAACAATAAATCTTTTGTTACTCTACTTCGAACCCAAAAAAAAGCACATATCTGGTCCACTTCCAGCAAATTCATTTACATTTTACAAAACCATATAATTCACTTAACAAAAAAAAAAAATTGGAAATAAATTACAAGTTTCATAAATTTAATTAAATTTTCAATAAAATTAATGATTATTTTTATTAATACAACATAATTTTAAGATTAACAATTTCACTTAAAAAGAAAGAAAAAAAATAAAACCTTTTGCTTGAAATACTCTGAAAAAAACTAACTGAAGTTAAACTTTTATGATTTTAAACTAAATCACGTTTCTGTTAAAGCCGAAAAAAATACATATTTTCCAGTTTTTTTTTTTTGTGTAATTCACCTACATTTGTGAAAAAAACAAAAATAAAGATGCTTTTTAATACTTTACAATATAAAGTAAACGTTTGTATATCTTTTATATTATAAAAGAAATATAGAGAAAAAAAAACTCCAAAATAAATATTACAAGTATAAGTATGAACATTTTTGCATGCTTTAGTTTCTGTCTTCTGATTTTTTGGCACAAAAACGTGCCAACGTGCTATTATAATGCTTCAGCACTCATACTCTTCTCGTATTTACTAAATGTCAATTCAATGAGTGCTTATATAGTTTACAGCCAAAGCTACAAAAAAAAAATGTTTTTAAAGATGCAGCCAAAACAACAAATGCAACAAGTACTTTTAGGTATTTTAATATATGGATGTTTGGTGAATGCATCATCATCTTTAAAAGTTTTGCCAGCCATTCAGCCAGCCTGCAAGTCAGCCTGTTAGAATGAAGAAATGAAAATGTAAGAAATCATTTTTATAACTTATGAAACAGTGTAAGTTCGTATGAAAGTGTGTAAGTTCATGGGAGTATGGATGGATGAATATATGAATTCTTTTATTTTTGGAGTAATGGATCATCGGTAACTCCAAGTTTAGCTGTTTTACAGCGTTACTGGCATAAGTTTCTGCTGCTGCTGCTGCTTGTACAGCTTCTAAATAACTATACAAAGCAAGTGCATGATCATATTGTCGAAAAAAATGGAACAGGGGGGTCGGGAAAAAAGTTTACAGAACACGAAAGATTAAACTTTTTTAAAATTGTTTTCGAGTTGAACAACATTATTTGATGAAATTTTATCAGAAAAATTTTTTTATTAAAAAATTATGTGGCATTTTGACAAAACATCTTTAGTCAAATAAAAAAAGTGAATTTTCTTTTCAAAAACCATTTTTGTTTACTTTTTGAAAATTTTGTATTATTAACGAAATTTTTCTTTAATTTTGGCATATTTTAACGTGTGTGAAGATAAATATGAAAAGTTAAATATGTTTTTAAAAAATATCGCATGCGATAAAAAATATTTAAAAAAAATATCGCATGCGTATCATAAAGAAAATACGACTATTTATACGAAATTTTACAGTTTTTATGAAAAATTAATAATTTTTATTTAATATTTAAAACTATTTAGATATTTAGTTAGTCTTTTTATATTAAAATTTATGATTTTTGAAAAAATACGACTTAGAGCGAAATTCACATGAAAGTGCTGTGTGAGGGACATGGTCACTGTGTCCAAACCCTTCGATCTCAGGGAATCAAACCTAATGGAAAATGAAGACTATGGACAGGGCTACAATAACCTATAAGCACTTTATCCCAATTGTATTTGTGAAAATTTTTATACATTTTTGAAAATTTTACTTAGAGTGAAATTCTCTTGAAAGTGCTGTGTGAGGGATATGGCCACTGTGTCCAAACCCTTCGATCTCAGGGAATCAAACCTAATGGAAAATGAAGACTATGGACAGGGCTACAATGGTGGCCATGTCCCTCACACAGCACTTTCATGTGAATTTCACTCTAAGTCGTATTTTTTCAAAAATCATAAATTTTAATATAAAAAGACTAACTAAATATCTAAATAGTTTTAAATATTAAATAAAAATTATTAATTTTTCATAAAAACTATAAAATTTCGTATAAATAGTCGTATTTTCTTTATGATACGCATGCGATATTTTTTTAACATATTTTTTATCGCATGCGATATTTTTTAAAAACATATTTAACTTTTCATATTTATCTTCCACACACGTCATATTTTATTATTTGATAAAAATGATTTTTTCACATATTTTTTCATAAAATGTTTTTGCTATCTTTTCTCGACTTAAGATGTTTGGTCAAAATGCCACAGAAATGTTTGTTAATTTTTCATAAAAAATCTTAAGTGAACTATTTCCCTTTAAAAAATTTTTAAGTTTTAGCTTGAATCCTTAACAGCTCTAATGGCCAATTTCACCCATTCTATTTAAATCAGGGACCGTAACAGTTATGCCTTTTTGTATAAAAGTCAGATGAAAACAGTTATTTTTTGATTTTTATTTTTTTGAGCAAAAATAAAAGTTATTCTCTAAATAAATGTACGTGATTTAATAATTTAGATGATAATAATTATTTTAATGTGCATAAGGAATTCCTATGATAATTACACACTAAATTAAAAGTTTAAAGCACAAAGCATACAGAGATGAAAAAGTGACGTATGAAAAATGCCCAAATCATTTGCGAGGGCAGCTTTCGAAGAAAGAGAAAGAAAACGTTTTTCGGTAGTGAATTGGCAATGTGTGAAAACAGGCCACTACTTTTAACACAAATTGCTTAATCAAAACAAAAAATGCAAAAGGGCAGCTTTCGAAGAAAAAGATAGAAAAAAATACAATATTTTCTGTCTCGTGACGCCTCTGTGTGCTCTGTGGTTTAAAGTCAACTAAATTATTTAATCACGTACATTTATTTAGAGAATAACTTTTATTTTTGCTCGAAAAAATAAAAATCAAAAAATAACAGTTATTTTTGTTCAAAAAAATTAAAATCAAAAAGTAGCTGTTAAGGTTGATCGAAAATATACAAATCAATATGTTTTATCATTGACAAGTGCATGAGGAACAATATGGTATACTTAAATCAGTTTTTCGACATTTATATCTGTATGCTTTTTTTTTAAATTCCAATATAACTGTTATTTTCGGTCCCTGATTTAAATATCAATTAATATTTAAATAAAGTTTTTCATATAATTTAATTTGGTATTAAAAAAGAATTTTAAACAAAAATTGATATTTAAATAAATTGGTGAAATCGGCTTTAAGTTACGATGTAGGCTACCTGCAAAAAAATTTTTTTTAATTGAACCATTAATCAAAAACGAAATCAGTTTTAATTAAAAATTTAATCAAGTGAATTAAATTTTTGTTCATATCAACAACATTAAAGAAGAAAATGTTGTTAATATCAAAAAATATTTAATTAATTCTATTAATTTGTTAACTGGTGCAAATTTAGAAAAATTTTTAATCAATATCAAAACTTTCTTAAAAAATCAACTTTCGTTTTTTTCTGTGCAAATTAATTTGCATTTTCTGCTAACAAAATTGAACACAGAAAAATTCTCGCTATTTTTTTTTTTCAATTAAAGCATTAATCAAAAATAAAATCTGTTTTAACTTAAAATTTAATCAATTGAATTAAAGTGTTTAATTGATAGTATTAATTTGATTACTGGTGCAAATTAAATTAATTATTATCACAATAGTGGAGAGGGTATTATGCATATGTGCTGATGTGTGTAACACCTTAAAATATTGGTCCTAGACCCACCTTAAAGCATACCGATTGACTCAGAATCACTTTCTGAATCGAACTAACGTTGTCCGTCTGGCTGGCAGGCTGACAGCCTGGCTGGCTGTCCATGTAACCTTGTGCGCAAAGTACAGATCGCAATTTTGGAGATAATTTGCTAAAATTTGGGACATAGATTCTTATTGGCACAAGGACCAAGCCAATTGAAAATGGGCGGAATTGTAGGTCCACGAGGGAAGATATGGGGAAATTTCTTCCTCTCAGAAACTATCAAACCGATTTTAATGAAATTTAAAACATAGATAAAACCATATCTATGTGGACACAAAACGTATGCATTTTTTAAAAAATAGGACCACGAGGGGAAATAGGGGCAATTTCTGCCTCTCAAACCGCTATTAATGAAATTAAAAACATAGATAAATCCATATCTATATGGACACATAAGCTATACAGTTTTTCACAATAAGGACCACAACACCCAGAGAAAAAACATGTTTAAATATGATCACCTCCAACAAAACTATTTTTAAAGAAAATTTAAACATATTTTTTATTTAATTTAACCATTTTATTGTCACCAACAACCATATTATGGTAAAATTAGTGCTCCATCAGGAGTCCACAACCATATTATGGTTACATCAAAACATGTTATGGCTAAATATGACAATAATTTGTTTTTAAATTAACAATAGTATTTTGCTCTTTTCCAAAAGCAGCATGCTATGGTTGAAAACCAACAATGCTATTGTAAATGTTAAACATATTTTTGTTATTATTAACCATAACATGTTTGAAGGTAACCATAATATGGTTGTGGCCTCTTGAGGGAGCAATAATTTTACCATAATAGGGTTGTCGGTGACAAACATATGGTTAAATTCAACATAATATGTTTAAAATTTTCTTTAAAAATAGTTTTGTTTTAGGTGACCATAATTAAACATGTTTTTTCTCTGCGTGAAGGGGAGGTATGGGACAATTTCTGCCTTTCACAAACTTTCAACCCGATTTTAATTAAGTTCATAAACATAGATCAATCCATATTAATTTGGACACATAAGCAATATGTGTTTTTAAATGCTGTGGTGCTGGGTATCATATGGTCGGGCTTGACCGACTATACTTCCTTACTTGTTTTTAATTAAATCAATTTTTAATTTTTTCTCTGTCAACCTATGTATATTTACAGCGAATTTTATTTTTAAATTAAAGCATTAACTAAAAATTTAATTAAGTGAATTAAATTCACTTGATTAAACGTTTGATCAAGTGAACTTAACGTTTCATTGATACTATAAATTTGTTAGCTAATGAAAATGGAATTAATTTCTTAATTAATATCACAAATTCTTTAATTGACATTTATTTTTATTTTGTTTTTCTGTGTTTTCACCTGTACGTTTTATTCTCTGTCCCCGTGTTAGCACTTACTTGCAACTACTACTACTTTTAGTACTTTCCATATTCATGATCATCATGCAGCAGCATTGATGCCATGAAGTATGCAACTAGTGCAACTGTTTTTTCCAAACATGATGATATGCAGTAAATATGCTTTAAAGCAGGGAGAGGCAAAAAGAGAACACAACTTTTATATGACTTGAAACATTAACACATATTAGTGTTTTGTAAATTTCTTTTACTTTGCCTTTTTTAAAGTGTTTCTTCTTCTTCGTGTACTGTTTCAGGAAATTTTTGATTAATTTCATATTCTACTTCTTACAAAAGCTGCCCACTGCTTTTCCGGTTCATATGAGGATATTTTCATTTTCGTTTTTTCTTCTTGTTTTAGTTGTTGGCTTTGGCTGATTTTCAGTTTAGGAGTGTTTACTTTATAAGTGACATTGACAGTGACATCGTGAAGCTTCTTGGTGGTGCATTTTGTGTATATAACGAATCTAAAGGAGTCTAGTTAAAAGATAAAACTTGAACATCTGTGAACAAAACGACGAGTAAGACGATAATGACGATGATGATGATGATGATGACGACGATGAATGTGAAGCAGCTCATTGAAAGAAAAATATATATATGAAAAACGGTTTCAAAGCAAAGTTAAGCACTTGAGAGCTGCTGAAGTAGCTTTTTAATTGTCAAATGCATTAAATGATTTGGCAAACAGGTTGAGTTATAGGTTTCAGATAAATATTGAAATTTTTAATAAAAAAAAATATAAGAGAAAAAGATGTTTTGGTGTTTGTTCTAGGAATTTTTCCAAAAAAATATCAATATTTAATAAATTAAACCTTTATTTTGTACAGAGAATATAGTTTAAAAGGAATAGTTGCTTTTTTTTATTAATTAGCAGCCAATTAAAAATGATTTGAGTTTTTCTAAGAATTAACCAACAAACAAGGTGTTTTTTTTTTTTTTTGTTTTTCTAGATATTAGTATTGATACCTTTACAAAATGATCTTTATCTTTAAGTTTTTAGAACATTTTTTTGTCTTTCTAAAAATAAAAAATAACTTGTTATTAAAATCTATATCACTTATCAAAATGTTTTCTCTTTGTAACCATTAAATTATGAGAACATGTATAAAAAAAACATCTGTAAAGCAAATTTCATTATTTTTGTTTTAAATTAAGGGTTTAAAATATTCCCCCATACACACACAAACACGCAGCGGGTTAGTCATCGTAATATAATTTAAAGAATCTTTGTAGTCCCAAAAAATGCGTGTGATCATGAAAAATCTCTAATGTCAAGTTAAACGAGATAAACATCATGTTAGCCTTGTTAAGAAACCTTTTAAAAAATTTGTAAACATTTTTTAAGCGACAAACATCGAGACAAAATAAAACTAACTAGCCAGATGATCTTTTGTCATTAAAAAAGAGCATCGAATTGATATCATCTAGTTAAAAAAAATTAAACAAAATTATATTAAATAAAATTTCAAAAAAAAAAAAAAAAAACATTATAGACACAAATTAATTACCAGGTTTACCACATAAAACCAACTCTATGTGTGGTCTTGTGGTGGACCGAGCAAAAAAAAAAAAAAAATGATATATGAAACATATAAAATACTATAAATATCAAAATTAGTGTCTGTCTTTGTATAATAAACATTTATGACAAATAAACGAAGAAACTAAAACTGGTAGCAAATATTATGTATTTAGTTTTTTTTATGTGTTTTTTAAGGTATTAAAAGTAGTTAGAGTGACTGACTAAGAATCTAATTCCTAAAGTAAATTGATTCAATTATGTCATGAAAGATAAACGATTTTAAATACTAGTCCTTGTTCAACTTCAATTATAGGTCAATCTAGTCTTTGTTTAGCTTCAGCTAAAGTCATAAGTAGCACCATTACTATTACTTAGTTTAAACGCAGTCATAAAGTTTTAAATAATCTTAGTTTTATCCAATAGGGACATAAAAAAGACCCACTTTAGCTTCAACAGTAGGGTTTTAAACCGTCCCAATCAGCTATCAATAGCTAGTCCCTTAAAAGCACTATGTAAACATGAATTGTTACAGGTTTTGATATAATCGCACTTTTTTAGCTTAAGTTCATTAAATGCAGGTAAGCATTAAGTCCAAGCTTAGCATCATTGCTACGATCTATTATACACAAATCTAAGCTAAAAGTAATTCTAGAAGTGCCACCGTTTTGTTTTTGTCATGCCTGTAAGTTTGTCTTTTTTTCATGAAGACTAAATTACCAGGATTATTTTTTAAAAAGAATCAGTATAAAGAAGAAATTCCCTTAAAATTATCACCAATTAAAGCATTAATCAAAAAAAAAAAAAAAATTAAAATCAGTTTTGTTAAAAATTTAATCAAGTTAATTAAACGTTTAATCAATTGAATCAAACATTAAATTTATATAATTTATTTATTTACAAGTGCAAATTTAATTAATTTTTTATTGATATCACAAATCTTTTAAATGGCAATCAATTTTGAAAATTTTCACCAATCAAAGATAAGATCAGTTTTAATTAAGAATTTAGTGAAGTGAATTAAACGTTTAATCAAGTGAATTAAACGTTTAATCAATTGAATTAAACATTTAATTGATATTATTTATTTGTTTACTGGTGCAAATTTAATTAATTTTTTTAATTAATATCACAAATTTTTTAATTGCAATCAATTTTAAAAATGTTCACCAATCATAAATCAATAAAAATAAATAAAATCAGTTTTAATTAATAATTTAATCAAGTGAATTAAATGTTTAATCAAGTGAATTAAACGTTTAATCAAGTGAACTTAATGTTTAATTGATACTATTAATTTGTTTACTAGTGCAAATTTAATTAATTTTTTAAATAATATCGCAAATATTTTAATTGAAAAAAATTTTGAAAATTTTCACCAATCAAAGCATTAGTCAAAGATAAAATCAGTTTTAATTGAGAATTTTGTCAAGTGAATAAAATATTTAATCAAGGGAATTAAACGTTTAATCAAGTGAATAAAATGTTTAATTGATACTATTAATTTGTTTACTAGTGCAAATTTAATTAATTTTTTCACCAATCAAAGCATTAATCAGAGATAATATCAGTTTTATTTAAGAATTTAGTCAAGTGAATTAAACGTTTAATCAAGTGAATTAAGCAAGTTTATTAAATGTTTAATTGATATTATTAATTTGTTTACTAGTGCAAATTTAATTAATTTGTTCATTAATGCTAAACATTTTTTAATTGAAATCAATTTTAAAAATGTTCACCAATCAAAGCATTAATCAAATATAAAATCAGTTTTAATTAATAATTTAATCGAGTGGATTAAACGTTTAATCAATTCAAACCAAAAGACATAAAATAGTCCCACTTAAGCTGTAATCGCAAATATCTAAGTTATAATAGTTTGCTTTCAATCTTATAGAGAAATAAAATTGATTTCAATTAAAAAATTTGTTATATTATATTAATTAATTAATTAAATTTGCACCAGTAAACAAAATAACAGTATCCATTTAATATTTTTTGATATATACAAAACTTTCTGTAGTTGCTTAAATTTTTAATTAAAACAGATTTTATTTTTGATTAATGATTTAATTGAAAATAATTGGCGATAAGTTTTTCTGTCTGGGTCTTACAAACCCAGGTTAAACTTAATGGGTGTAGTATAAACAGAAAAAAATAAAAATTGTCTTTAATCACCAAATGCATTCCAAATTCATTGAATCAAACAAATAATTTGTTGATTTTGCACTTATTAACAAAATGATAATATAGATTACTAAAAATTATAAAAATTTTAAATAAATTTATAATAAACTAGCGGGCCCGTTGCCTGCTTCGCACGGCAAAACAAAATAAGAAAAGAAACACACTTGTTTTTAATAAAGTTGGTTTTCCTGCGGCAAAAACACACTCACTTCACATACGCACCGCACACACATGCGTTATCGGATTTCAACCAAACTTCATATAAACCATATATGGGCCACTGCCTACGTAGTGTATAAGTTTGGTTGAATCGCACGACGCGTTTATGAGTAGTTCGGCGACGTACATATACGGACTTATTTTTATATATATAGATGATATTTTTAATTTGAATTAAAAACAGATCAAAAAACTTTGCAGTTTCAAACAATGTGTTAATTGAATTTATTAAATATAGCTCAGATTTTGACATTTCCCAACAACAATTTTACAAGTTTAAATTATTTTATTTTAAACAAAAAAATCAATAACACCAATAAAAAATGGAGCGGGTTTGTAAGGGAGAAACATAAACGTTTCGCTTACCATTGCGCTTACGTAAGACATGAATTTTATACACATAAAGCGCATTATTCAGCGCATATAAAAATTGTTATATGTAACTCTCAGCCTTACACACTGAATGCTTTGATACAGTTATTTTTCAGTTTTCTCCCCTACAAACCTGCTTCTTGGTAAGGGAATGCCGTGGCACTTGATATGTTATTTTTTTATAAAAGTTGTTGAGTGTTCTTTCACTAACTTTACTGCATTTCTGTATGTCTTATTACGTAGCGCATGATTGTGCGCTTATTTTTTTAAATGTACCATTAGTGCTTCGCAAAATGATACAATTTTTTATTGGGAAGATTTTTTTTTGTTATTTAATTAATATTTTAATTCAAAATTTATTTCAAATTAACTAAAATGTTTATTAAAACAAAATTATAGTTTTAATTTTCTTTAAAAAAAAAAAAAAAAAAAATTCAATTATCACATTAATTAAATGGAAACACTTTTAAACCAATTGTTTAAATGATAAAAAACAACTGATTATTTTTTATTTTTTTTGTGTATATGATTATACCTTAAACAGTCTCAGTGAATGTCTTTAATTAAATTAAAACTAAAAGTTTTTAATTTTAGTTATGGAAAGTGTCCTAGTTTTCGCTTCAATTACAGGTGTTAAAAACAATCCAAATTTGACTTAAGCTGTTAGTGGATATTAAACTTTATGTTTAACTGTCTTATTCAGAAAAAATTTTAACTTAACATTAATTAACCAATTTAACCATTAATTAAGCCAAGCAAAAATCTTTGCACTAAACATATTGGTTAACTAATGTGAACTTTAACTTTTATTGCATAACACAGTAACAGCTATATTCATAACAAAAAGTAAGTCAGAGTTTGTACACTACTTACAATGAGCTGCTAACTAGAATTCCGATTAAGCTTAGCAGCTTGTTAGCAAAGAGTTAATTCATAACAAACTTGTCTCTATCTGTTAACTTCTAATACATCAACTCTGAATTTTAATGAAAACTTTTTAAAATTAAAAAAAGATAGAAAATTATTAAAACACTGGATAAAAAAAAACAAACAAAATTGTTGAACATTAAACGGCTGTTGTTTAATAGTTAACAAACTTTTGGCAGCTCGTTAACTAGAGTTTAGCAAATCGTTAGCCAGAGTTTGCTTAGTGTATTCTGAATAAACTTTAAACAGCTTCAGTTTATATATCGTCGCGTTTTTTCTAAAAGCTTGAAAGCGCCGTTTTTCGAAACTGAGCTTGCTTTTGTTACATTTGCAGCCTGATTTCATTCAAATTTTCGCAACTTGAAAGAGGGGGGGGGGGTCTTTAATTTCATGTAAGATAAGGGCATGATGGCTTTATCTCTCATTAAATAGGGAGATAAAGCATTTTTTGTTTTTTTTTCATTTGCAATATTAGAAAATGGCTTTATCTCTCATTTCAGTTCTGGAGACACTAAAGTTAAGTATTGAAATCTGGCTTCGCATACTAAAGTTTTTCTGCGTGACGGCCTTAGGGGTTTTTTCCTCCAGTAGGACGCGGCCGGTGGCTTCGCTGAATAAAGTTTTCCTGCGTGCGTCACAAGAATAAAAAAATGTTTTTTAATGATAACTAAGGAATTTCCCTTTTACACCATGTTTACACCATGCATAACAATATTCTGAAAAAATATGGCTTTATCTCTCATTTGCGAAAAAAATATGGCTATATCTCTCATTTCGCAAAATTTTAAATATGACCTTTCCTCTCAATGATTTGGCAATAAGGCCATTATGGCTTTATCTCCCATTCAATTGAGTAATAATGCCATCATGGCCTTATCTACCATGGTTTTAAAGCACCCCCCCCCCCCCTCCCACTTTCCCACCCACTTTTTATTGAGTAACTCAAGAACTATATATCCTATGCAGCATAAATATTCTTTGAGCCCTCCATACTTTTAATAAAATTCAACTTTTTCCTGTACGCCACAGTTCTATCGCGATATCTTAGCATGGCTGCCGTGAAATAAACCATTATTTTCGGAACTTCATTTTCGGACCCTAACGGGTTAACGCGTATCCATAGAGGATTGATTTCTAAAACCAGCCCGAACTAAATTTAGATAGCCAACATTTTTTAAAGGATTCAAAGCTCTATCTCTGCTCCTAATAGTAGCTACCCTTCAAACCCGGAAATTTATGGAAAAACAAGTAAGAAAGTATAGTCGGTCAAGCCCGACCCTATGATACCCTACACCACCGAATTTTATAAAAGATCATGCTTATGTGTCCATATTAATATGGATTTATCTATGTTTATAAACTTTATTCAAATCGGTTTGAAAGTTTGTGAGAAGCAGAAATTGCCCCCTACCTCCCCTTGTGGTCCTATTTTTGAAAAACTATATAGCTTATGTGTCCATATAGATATGGATCTATCAGCGTTTAAAATTTCATTAAAATCGGTTTGAGAGGCTGAAATTGCCCCTATCTTCCCTCGTGGTCCTATTTTCTTAAAAATGCATAGCTTATGTGTCCGTAAAAATATGGATCTATCTATGTTTTAAATTTTATTAAAATCGGTTTGATGGTTTCTGAGAGGAAGAAATTTCCCCCTCTCTTCTCTCGTGGTCATAGGATTCGGCCCATTTTCAATTGGCTTGGTCCTCGTGCCAATAAGAACCTATGACCCAAATTTTATCAAATTATGTTCAAGATTGCGACCTGTACTTTGCGCACAAGGTTACATGGACAGCCAGCCAGCCAGCCTGCTAGCCAGCCGGACGGACATCGTTAGTTCGACTCAGAAAGTGATTCTAAGTCAATCGGTATACTTGAAGGTGGGTCTAGGACCAATATTTTAAGGCGTTACACACATCAGCACAAATGCATAATACCCTCTCCACTATTGTGGTGTGGGTATAAAGATGAAATTTGTCGAACATGAGTTATTTTTGAAATATTTCGAAAACGAATATTCTCGGTGCGATTCGTAAAACATAATTTTTTTTGAAGCTAAGAGTCAAATTATTGGTGATAAGATTTTGGGGTACATGATTTATTTAAAAAAAAAAATTGTATATAAAATTAAAACTAAACTAAAAATTGAATTCAATTTGCAAATTGCTATTTGCGCCAAAAACGCGTAAGCAACAAATTTGGCTGCTGTTGCTTATTATTAACAAATTTTTACAAAAAATGCTATCACGCTTCAGAGAAATCGGAAAGTTATGTGTTGTAAAAAAAAGTTTTACTTTAAAACCCATATTTAAATAGTTATTAACTGCCTGTTTTTAAAATTAAAATAAAAATTAAACCCCCGTATTCACAAACGATTATTAAATTTAACAAACGCTTATTAAGGATAATTTTCATAGTAAATTTGATCTTTAAACCTTTATTAAATTTAAAATATGTTTGTGAATACAGGCATAAAAGTTTAGAAATCGATATTGAAAACCAAAACCTAATTTGAATTTTTCTTTATTGTTGCTTCAATGTGAATTCCCAAATGAAAATTTTTATTTTTATTTGAAAAACAGACAGCTTTTGTCGTTTCCCAAAAAATGAGTTTGAGTGGTTTGAGAGGAAACTCGGCGACATGTCTCTTATTGCCTTCAGTTGTAATTTTTCAAGAACTACAATATTAGCGCTACAAAAGTACCGAATTAAGCTTAGATCTTAAGCCAGATTTAACGATGTCCGCTTATTTTTTTATCCATATGAAGATTATGCTCGAAGTAAAACTTAGAATATATAAAACTGGCACATAAGCTTTTAAAGCAAAATATGTTTATGAGCTCGCTTAAATGCAATAAAAATAAAACTCCAAAGTAGCAAGCTGGATCTGAGAAACTAAAAATGTACCCAACGTTCAAAAGTTGATAAATTTGTGATTTTGATTAGAAGCAAAATAAAGCAGAATTTTGTAGCCCAACCCTGCGAGCCAAAAAATTGAGAAAAACCATAACAGCTTTTGAGCACAAATTCGACTAAAATCGATAATTATACAATAAGGCCCTCTTTCAGAACTTACCGATAGTTAAAGGTACGATTTTATCGGCCGTATGAAATGCGTTATTTTATTATAACTTTACTTTATTCTACCAGGTAAAATGTACCCTCATTTAACTTATCGCTAACTTTAGGTTAAAATAAAGTTTTATACGACATATAAAATCCTACCTTTAGCTATCGGTGTGTTGTGAAAACGGGCCTTAAACTTATAAAAAGTAACCACAATATACTTGACAACTGAGCAATTTTTTATTTGTATACCTTCCACCACAATATGTTGTGAAAAGGGTATATTAAGTTTGTCATTCCGTGTGAAACTTTTTTAATATTCATCTCAGATCCCATAAAGTATATATATATTCTGAGTCCTTGAGTAATTCTAAGTCGATTAAGCCATGTCCGTCTGTTGAAAACACGCTCACTTTCGAAAAACTCAAAAAAAAATAAACAAACTTCCCTAGAGGGAAGCGAACTGAACACCAAAGTAGTCCCGTGATAGGTCTTTGGTGATAGAGACCGGTTCTAGTTTGAACACTTTCTTTGAATAAGACCTATCTATCACTTTTACATGGGGTTGTCATTGGAGGGGGTCAATTGACACCATTTGACCAGTCACAAATCTGTTCTCAACGGACATGTTTAGTGACAGTTACTAAAATGTAGTATTATTTCAATACGATGTAGTATTATTTCAATAAAACAAGTCCTAGAATTAAATTCAAGAGCCAAATTTTAGAAAGCCCCAAAAAAATGTATCACACCACCGGTGAAGACCGTACTGTTATTCATTACTTTTTCTACCTTTTTGTTCTTCGTAAACCAGTTACATGATTGGTTCTCCTTTCACTGGTCATGAGTTCTTTCTTTTTGTACCTGTTCTATTTTCACAACTCTCAGGACCAGTCTGTTGGACCAATTGACACTAATTTCCCGCAGGGTAAGAGTCAATTTGCTTGTAGTTGTCTTAAGCACTTTGGGATTGAAATCCAGCAAAATCGGTTCAGTAGGATCAGAGCTATGAATCAAAATGTGGAACCACCACCTAAAAAAAATTGATTATTTTGTTACAAAAACTAACATAAATGGTGGAATAATGCACAGAATGATATAAGATTTTGCAAAAAAAAAAAAAAATTCATAGGACTAGAAATGACACTGTGAAATTTCGTGAAGATCGGTCTATAATTTGCCCTGGGCCCCATACAATCCCTACTCCCGGAAAACAGTTTAGTACGCTGAAACCATAAAAAATAATGATATCATAACAAAATAGCACTCTTACTTGTTCATTATCAAATGTTCGCCATTAAATTTTCTACTCAAGTTTAGTGGTTAATTTAAATAAATAAATTATTTCTTGATTTCATAAAGTCAATTGCAAAGAAATCATTCTTAATAATTAAAAAACATAATTTAACTCATCAATACTTATCAACATTTCTGTTCTATAAACTTTGATTTTATTTGAAATGCCACAAATGTTTGGTTCTTAAACTTACTGATCGCCTTAAAAAATGCTCTACTAATAAGAAAAAAAAGTATAAACAACTTGTTCCAGAGAAGGTATTTCTCTTAAACAAACAAAAATACCTTTAATTTAAACAGACTTTGTTGCCTTAACAGATAATCAAAACCCAACGGGTGGCTCTTTTTGTTCGAAATGAAATAAAAATTAAAGACGAGAAACAAACATTTAAGAAATCAGTGAGAAAAAAAAGAGTGAAAAAGGTATTGAATTGCAGTTTGATTGGATGATGATGATAAATGCTATAATTTAATATTTTATGTCAAATAAATGCTACACAATTTTTTTTTTTTTTTTTTTTTTGTTGGTGGTTTTAAAATGAATGCAGGGAATGTCGGGTGGACGGATGGTCGGACGGACAGACAGACAGACAGAAAAAAATAAACATGAAATTAAATGTTGTGAAATTCAAAACAAATATCATGGTATAATTTAAAAATGAGTAACATTTATGTATAACAGAAAAAACATTAATATGATTTTAATAATTGATAACGAAATCTTAAAATTATGAATAGAAAAAGTGATGGGAAAATAAAAATAAAGTTGAAACAATTGCGCTGGGTTTTTTCCGTAGTAAAGTTTTCAGCAGCGTTTAAAAAACTGCAGTCAAAGTAGAAAAACTGACATTTCTTCAACGCTTTCATTTGTGATTGGCAAAAAAAAACTATTGCTTTCACTTCCGATTCATGAAATGTAAACGGTCGATGCCATTCCAACTCAAAAAGCGAAAAGTTGCACACAAGTTTTCGTTTTTTCTTCGACAGTTTTTGGTTTTGACTGCAGTTTTATAAACCCTGATTTTGAGATAACTGTTTTCTATTTAAGGCAATAATAGCTAAGCTACTTAAGGCCAAATATAATCGTCTAAGGCAGAAACCAGAAACGTCAAAGTGCGTAGAAAAACTAACTGGTCAATATTTGCACAGAGAAAATTCTCGCCAATTTTTTTTATACCTGTGTGGTTTGGGCATACCATAAAATATGTCAAACCTATGCACAAACTTTTCATAACTGACCTCCGAGGACGTGAGATTTAACAACATCTTCATTATTTGCTTTGGGACTACATAACGCTACTTACACTTTAGAGGCCAACATTGTTCGTGTTATTCGTGACATACGTTGTTAGTTCATGATATTTTTAAATTTAAAGTTTTATTTAGAAATCAATTTAAAATTCTTTGACATCCGAAATAATTTGTAATCAAAACTTTTTAAAACATTTTATATTGATCAGCCAAATAAAAAAATCCCTTACACTCTCATCGTTATGTTCAGGTTCAGGGCAAAGCTTGTTTTTTTTATTAAAAATACTTTTCCTTTATTTTTTTTTTCTTTTTTGTTTTAGTTTAAATTTTCAGAACACATAAAATAAACACTACAATTTGACCTTTAAGATCAAGTGTAACACAAATTGCAATGAACCTTTGTTTACCTTTTCCTTACTTCCCAAAACCTCTTTACCACAAGCACTTTCAATGAAGTGCTGTAGCATTTGCTTGCCACAAAAGCCAATGCGTTTTTGTGTTCACTGCGTGAACCATTTAGTTGCTTAAAGTTTGTTGCAGTACAATGGGAAAAACAAATACAGCAAACACTTTTTAAACGTATTGTAGAAGAGAATGTGATTGACTTTTTACATACAAACACACACACACTTAAAGGACAGACACTCTGGTAAAGTGAAGATCAACTTTTCATGACTTTAATCAGAGCACTTTAATCGACACGAACATTTTGTTTTAAGATTTTTTTTTGGTTTGGTCTTCTTTCGTTGCAGTTTAACTGCCCATCTTAATTCCCCTGCTATGACTCCACACGCAGTTTTTTTTTATAAAAGAAACTCCCAACTGTTTTGTTGTACGAATTGAAGAATGTTTGTTTTGTTAAGACAAAAACAGCTCAAATATAAAACTGGACAGACAATTGGACCGACAGACTTTTGCTTCGACAGACAGAATTTTTAGGTTTGTGGGTTTATGTTGTTGGGTCTTTTTATGTTTCTTATGATTGTGTATAATTTAAAAGGGTGTGCTTAAATGTAGTTTAAATTAAGGTGGACTATCGTGTGCCCAAGATCACTAATTAGATGAGTTTTTAAGCGCCGGTGTTTAAAGGTTTTTTAAACATTTTTTGTAGTCGACTTTTTTGATTTTTTTTTTTTTTGACTGAAATGAAAAAAATCACAGTAAAACTTGCACATAAAAAAAAATTTGCTTTAATGAAAAGGTTAAGCAACTTGAACTTATTTTGCAAATATTTTTTATATGAGAAAGAATTATTAAAATAAGTAAAAAATTTTAAAGATTTGTTGTAACTGTTTTACAACTTAAAGCAAGTTAACCAAACAAATATACTCGATTAACCTTAAAAATAAATCAAAACTTTGTTTAAAATAAGGCTCAGCTACTTTCTATTTCTGAACTTTTGATAAAATGGAAATATCGCCATAATTTAACGTAATGATCTTTTAATAGCGAAAAATAGAAAGGGACCTAAGGGTTTTGCTCAGGAGAGCCATTTTATCTTTGTATCTTTGGTGTATCATCACTGAGCGTGTTGGTATTAGGTTCATTTAAAAGCGACACATCTCAACCTTGTTGATCAACCTTGAAAACGCGCGTAGGTCGTCCCTACCTCTTGTTTTGTATAGTTGGTTTTTACTGTGCCCTTTACCTTACTGGCCCCTTTCTCTATGCGCTGTCACATATGTGTTATAGATAATTATAAGTATCTCTCTCCAAAGCCGAGACTAGGAGTGCTTTAAACACAGAGAAGAGCACAGTGCGTCCACTAATGAACGCGTGAAGTGTCGACACACAGATAGGAATTTTAGTATCATTCACTTTCTTATCACTTAAAAGCTGCATTGCAACTCTACTCTAGGGTTCGAGCAAAAATCAGTTCCTCACAATGCATTTTTTAAATCTGCTTTCTCACAATTAAGATCACAGCCTCCCGTGAAGGGACAGCATTTTGCGGTTAAGGCGTCTCCGGGGAAGAGGTTGTTTGCAACCCTCGGTTGTTAAACTTACCGAATGTACCATACGAATCGCTAAAGCTGAACCATCAACAACAAGAGTCAAAACGTTTTTGTCAAAGCCTCAGTAGTTGAAGGCTAAATAAGAAAAAGTAACCAACAAATTCCTACTCATTCTTAATTTTTCATTAAAGCCATAAAACAAAACCAAAATCAAATAAATTCAATCATAAAAACTGAACTAACATATAAATTCAAAATTAAAAGAATTAAAAAGATAAAGAAATATCACTTTAATAAAATATGAGTAACAATCACACAAATTCAAAGCACACGCATCTTAAGCACTACTCAGACAGACTCCACTCAACTACTAACACTTTTAGCCAAACAAAAACAACAAGAAAAGCAGATGAACTTTAGAAAAATTAAACATGCAATGCAATTTAAAATGATGTTGAAAATGTAAAACACTTGTTAAAAAAAAAAAAATCCAACAAACACTTAGTCAGTCATTCGTTCTTTCACAGACAAATACAGGCAAACACACACACACACACACGCACACACCCTAAACAAAAAGCTTAAGCTTTTAAATCGAAAACGATAAATGAATTGAACTAGAACAAACTGAATAAACTAAAATCTAAAATGTTATCTGAAGCAGAGAAAAATAATTTTAGAGCTCTTTTGGTGTTATAAAGCACAATAATAAAAACTCATAAAAATCACCGATACAGCAAAAAGCCAATAAATACAATAAAATGATACTAAAACACAGAAAGTGATGCTTAAGAATAATTGGTGAAACGAGCAGACTCTTTAGGAGTAATACGATTTTGTTGGTAAGCGGCATAATTTACAATTGTGCTTTAAATAAATATGAATAAGTTATAAGGAATGGGCGGCAACAGAAAGGGGAAAATAAATAGTACTTAAGATTTTCTTAGAAAACAAAGGGATGATTAAGATAATGAAAACAAAAGACTTAAGACACATTCTTGTCACTTGTTTTGAAAGGGCAATAGATATTTTCTGGATTTTTTTTCCTTAAAACAAACAAATTTGGTTAAATATTGATTTACAACATTTAAAAATTTTTAAGTAACCAGTTCTCACAGATCAAACATTTTTGAAAAATAAAAATTAATTTGTGAAAAAAATTTTAGTGGGGTATTCAGAAGGTGTGCTATCATGTTATATTGTCATAATGTTCTAAAATTTTACAATGGCTTAAAAATATCGTTGTTGCTTTGTAAACAAAAAGTGTCGTAAATTAATAGAACTTTGCTTTCTATGTTAATTATGCTGTCGTAATTAACCAGAAGAGAGCTGCGCTGTGCGGCTGAGCCGAGCCGCATTAGTTTTTGTAGCCGCCGCCGTTGATGGTATAGTTTTATCCGGCTAACATCCGTATTTAACCTGCGGCTAGCAAATTTTGCATCAATTCACTTGTGGCGTCAAATTAGATCGGCTAAGGACTCTACTGTTTCTTAAAAAAGCAAAATAAAATTTATGGAATGTCGTAAGGTAAGATCTAATTTAATTTATAAATTCATAGATAAGAACTAATATATATTTATTTTTTTTATATTGGTTTTAAATCAGCTGATTTAAATTCAAAAAACACACTAAATATTTAACACTCGTATTTGTTCATGTTATTTTTTTAAGACATATGACTTTATGACACCTTGTGAATCGCCCATATGTAAAAATATGTTGCAAAAGCACTCACATATTTTTTAAAACCTATTTCGTAAAATAAAAGCATTTTAAAAATTTAGGATTTACTGCCGTTATTATAAATATATTTAAAATTTAATAAAGGCTTAAGCTACGGCCATTTCTGTCAAATTTAACGAAAAAAGAAGACTAAAAAATAAATTCCTTTACCTCTAATATTTATTTTGATTATAATACCACATCTTACAAAAAACAGTATTTTGCTATGTCTAGTAGTATAATTAGTTTATTTTGTCATATTAACACCAAGTTAAATCTCAGGCAGTTTGAACTAAGTCCCCAATGAACTAACTCCCCAAACCCAAAATGAACTAAATCCCCAAACGACTGTGTGTGAAAAAACAACAACGATATTTGGGGACTTCGTTCACGTTTTTGGGGCCATCGTTCATTTTATTTTTGGGGAGTTAGTGCATATGAACGATTGGGAGCAGTAATAAACTAAACCTCTAAATTAATTTTTGGGGACTTAGTTCATTTCTTAAATGTTTTTAAATTTTGCAATGAGAAATAATTTTATAGCAAGGGACCGTAGTCCCCAATGAACTAACTCCCCAAACCCAAAATGAACTAAATCCCCAAACGACTGTATGTGAAAAAACAATAACGATATTTGGGGACTTCGTTCACGTTTTTGGGGACATCGTTCATTGTAGTTTTTGGGGAGTTAGTACATATGAACGAAGTCCCCAAAAAATGAAGTCCCCTAAATTATTTTTTGGGGACTTAGTTCACTTTCATTGGAGGACTTTTTCACTCTTGCGGCTTCGCTAACTAAAGCTTCTCTGAACAGACGGCCTTCGGCCGGGCGCAAAGATTTTCTCCTCTATGGTATAACAAAGACCGGCTTCGCTAACTAATGTTTCTCTGTATAGCCGGCCTTTGGCCGGGCGCAATGATTTCCTCCTCTATGGTATAACAAAGACCGGCTTCGCTAACTAAAGCTTCTATGTATAGCCGGCCTTCGGCCGGGCGCAATTATACAGAGAAGCTTTAGTTAGCGAAGCCGGTCTTTGTTATACCATGGAGGCCCAAAACAATTTCTATATTTTTTTTAATTTGGGGACTTAGTTCACTTTCATTAGATGACTTCTTTCAATCTTGTGGAAATTTGGTGAAATTGGGGTCTTAGTTCATTCCTGTTTAGGGACTTGGTTCACCTGTTTGGTGGCTTAGTTCATATTGGCTTTTTCGGGGTTTTTCCATAAATGAACGACGTCCCCAAATTTGGGGACTTAGTTCATTTTGGGTTTGGGGATTTAGTTTATTGGGGACTTAGTTCATACCGCCCTGTTTAGGGGCTTTTTCGGGTTTTTTCCATAAATGAAGGACGTTTCCAAATTTAGGGGCTTAGTTCATTTTGGGTTTTGGGAGTTAATTCATTGGGAAATTCTATAATTTTGTTTTTGTTTAATATTTTTAATAAGGCTAAAGTTCATCAAATTTAATTTTCATTAAATTATTTTTATGAAGAAAGGAATTTTACAACATGAAATTAATTAAAATTTATTGATAATTTTACATTCTTTAAACACACAAAAAAAACTGAATATTAAAAATATTAAAAAAATTTGGATTAAAAACCATAAATAGTTCAACAAAATAACCACAATACTGATTATTTTGTTTTTGTTTTAAATGTAATTTTCTATGCGAACGTTAACGTTCGAAATCGATGAACAGCCTCTTAATTTATCCTGACTGTTTTTCTTTCTGTGCAGTTAAGTTTAAACTTAATCAATATCTCAGCCATTCCCAAACGACAATTTGAAAAACAGGCAGTAAATTTTAATCGAAAATTTATTTTAAAAAATTGCAAAAATTCTTTAATTTTTGTGATAATTAAATTAAATAAACAACTAGAGAATGTTTATCAATGTTAATAATCATTTAATTTTCATGATATGCCGCCAACTGCTTGACAAATTCCCCACAAAAAAAAAAAAAAGCAAATCTAAAACGTTTATAACATAAAGAGGATTATTAATCAAGTTTTCGTCTGAAATTATCTATTCCAACTATTAGATTTCCATTTAAAGTTCAACAATTTTTATATCGTAACTACTTTTTTCAACATCCATGTAATATCTGCTACCAAGAACAGAAAAAAAATTACAAAAGTTTTTTTTACTATATCAGCCAAGCAGAGACAGACAGACGAACGAAGAAATAAGCAAATGCTTTATAATAACAAGAACTTAAGAAAAAATATTGAAATAATAAAAAAAAAACAGATGAATAAATGTTCAGACATTTGGATGGACAATCAGTTAGTTTATACAGCTATGGCTAATGTAAGTGCTACAACAAATGCAACAGCAACAACAATATTAACATCGAAATGGTGCTACAACAGCAACAACAGCTATAATATTATCAACCTTTGTATATGACTTAAGTGTAAAGCTTTGTGTTTATATAGTTTTTGCTTTATGATCACGTTATTTGATGCACCGCCGAACAGTGGTAAAAGAAACTGAACAAGAAACAAAATTTACTAGCAAAACAATTTTGAAGAAAATTTATGAAAAAAAACTGTGTTGTTTTTCGAAACAAAACAATCAATTTTTAATCAGCTGTTTTGAAGTGTCACATTAGCTTCGAGAAAATTTTGATTGTATCCCACTGTGATAATAAAAAAGAAGAAAATACAGAGAAATAAAAAATCTCTTTATTCCATATTTTTTATTTACTATTTTTACTATTAAAAATTCAAACTTAATTTTTTCCACCATCCAAACCACTGTGCTTCACTTTGTTATATCTGTGTTTAATGGTCAATGATGTTTGGTAAGTGATGCTGTTTATTCACTGGGAGGGAGGGAGGGTAAGTGTGCTTGATTTTTTTTTCTTCTACTTGGATTGTGTTGTTGTTGTTGTTTTTGTTGTTTTATTCGAATCCATATATACCTTATTGCTGCCAAATAGTCTCAAAGTGCCATTAACCACGTAAACATTAATTTAACATGAAAATGAAATGGGTATAAAAAACGACATAGAAGAAAAATTATTTAGTAAAAGAACAACAACAAAAATGTGAGAATTGCATACAGTGATATTCAAATGCACACACTTATACACACACACATTCTAACAAATATTTATTTACGAATATTACATCATTTACATACGCGCACAATCTAGGAAAAATGTCAGAATTCTAAATAAATTTTTAAGTTAATAAATATTGAACTATAAATGAAATGTTTGAATACTATGGAAAACCATAAAGGTCTTAACCCATTATTCCAATAAAATGAAATAAATGGTAATGGGAAAAACAACAACGTGATTGAGATTTGCTTGAAAATAATGTTGTATGTTGTTCTTTAGCAAATAGTGTCGATGTCTGATGTTCTAAAACATTAATTGAAAAAGATCTTCGTTGAAAAAGAAAAATGTTTAATTTTAAAGTCAGGAAATTAGCTGGACTCTAAAAAGAGTTTTTTCCCCCTTGCAGCTACACTGAAAATAATCCGTGTGATATTTTGTATATACATATTTGTATGGGTTCCCTTCGTTGCTGAAAGTAATAAAAGGCCTCAGCGAATCTAGGCCTCTAGTCCCATTCTCTTCAACTCGTTCCTCGATTTTCCCGGGTTTGTCACTTTAATGTAGATTTTTCTTCTCCATGCATGGCTAGATCATTTTCATCTGCGACTGCCTTATTAGTTCCAGTCAATGCAGCTTTTATTTTTGCCTTCGTGAGGTCTCTGTTATGTGTGACATATTTAGGGCAATTTTCTCCTCTCAATTTCTATATAAATAAGAGTGTGACCAGATTATATTTGATCGTTGCTAATATTGTGTTGTGAGTTTACTGAGAGCATTGGCCGTAAGCATTAATTATGTACTTTGAGTGAAAACTAGAAATTCACTTTTGTGAAATAAATTGTTCCAAAGTAAATGCAAAAAAAGCTATTCTTTAGGCGCCTCAACGTATTCAGTTAAACACAGTTTATGTGATCCAGTTTCGCCGGCTAAAAAAACATACGCCCAACAACTGTGTTCAGCGAAAGAAGAAAACTTCATAACGCTCAAAAAGAAGAAGGAGAGTCAGTAAGTGCATACCATTCACTTACTGACTCTCCTTCTTCTTTTTGAGCGTTATGAAGTTTTCTTCTTATGAAGTTTTCTTCCAAAGAAAAAAGGTTGGCTTCCAACTGAAAATTTAAAAAACATTTAAAACAATGATTCTGAATCATTTTGTAATTGGACTTCCACCACAAATATTTGTACGAACAAACTGAAAATCATACATTAGAACAGGCATTAAAAATGTCATGATAATGGAAACTAAATTAATTTCAAAATCCACGTAAATGGTGGTACAGTACTTGACGTAAAAAGCCGACTGAAAGAAGCTATGGGCAGATATGCAATGTTGTCTAAAGTCAAACACAATCAGTGTCGGAACGAAATTAAGAATATTTGACGCCAAATTAAAGTCCATGGGTGCAAAACATGGTTACTCACAAGGAAAATAGTTAAAAAATTGCAGACATTCCCAGTATTTTAGGAGTATGGTGGCCTCAAAGAATAACGAACGACAATTTGCTATTAAGAACTAACCACAAAAAAGTTGAGAATAAAATAAAAAGCGTAAATTAAGTTGGCTGTGTCACACTCTAAGAAAAGAAAAGTCTGAGGTTCCAAATGCAGCACTTGAGTCGAACCGTCAGGGATATCAAAGCTTTGGTCGACCAAAAACATCATGGAAAAATACTGTAGTTAAGAAGAGTAATAAATCCTACAGTCAGATACGATACATAGCAAGAGAAAAAGAAGAGTAGAAGAAATTTGTAGAAAGCATTTCTCAAAAGACGAAGTTCCAATTAGCATTGTTAATTATAAGAATAGAGGAACTGTACCCTATTTATAATTTTCCTCGAAATCCTTAAAAATCAAAAATCAATTCTTTTCGATTTGGTTGAGGAAAGTTTTTTAAAATTTGAATTTAACGATTTCAAAAACCCCCACAAAAATTTTGTCCGTTTTTGACAGCACTGTAGGACAGGTTAACGCCATCCAAAAATCCATATCTCAAAATCTTGAGTCTATTGAATAAAAAAATTATATTGGAGAAATCAGTTACAAAAATGCGTGAGAGCTCGAATTTCGCGGTGAAGTAACAATTGGAACATTAATGGGACATTATTTATAACTAGGCTAAAGCCTAGGCGCTGCAGGGACCACATTTAAGTATTTTAACCGTACAAATATGGCGGTTTAATGAAATTCTTAAAATTGACCCCTGCAGCGCATAGGATGATCCTAGACTGACAAAATGTATGAACAGTCCCACTTTATTTTTCATCTCCATCATTTATTTCAAACATACCTAACTGCTATCTTCGTTCCTTAAGGGGTCTCCCATACAAAATGTTCACCACAGACTAGAAATATTTAAAAGAAAAAACCCAACAACCGCCCAGGAGTTGCCCCTAGCGGGACCTTCATTAGTTTTTTGTTCTTAACAATTTCTCAAAACATACTTGCCCTTTATCACCCCTTCTTAGGGTGCTCCCATACAAATATTGGGGTTTATTAAATTTGGCCTCTGCAGAGGCTAGGATGCCCCTAGATGGGTCAAATAAATTGCCAACCGCACCTAATTTTTCATCTCCATCATTTATTTCTAACATACCCACCAGCTATCTTCATTCCTTAAGGGGACAAAATTGACCATAAAGACTAGAAATATATTGAATAAAAAATCCGATAACTGCCCAGGAGTCGCCCCTAGGATGATCAGATATATGACGGACCTTCATTAGTTTTTTGTTCTTAATTTTTTCCCAAAACATACTTGCACTGTATCACCACTTCTTAGGGCGGCTCCCATACAAATATTGTGTTTTATTAAATTCCTAAATTGAATTTAAATTTCATTTCATCTCTCGTGATAAAATCAAAAATTGTAAACAGGTTTTAATAATGTTTGGCTTAGTTTGTTTGCAACTTCGCTTTCTTTATTGCCGAAAGCATGGCTGCATGTTCTAAGATTTCGAAATTATATTTTTTTTTCCAAATATAATTATGTTTCTAAAACGCCTCCGCATATTGGAAAAATGTTTACCCTTCTTAAAGTAAATTTTATTGCGTATTTTCGTTTTTTTCAGTTTGTTCAATAAACTAAACGGTTTTGAGTTACGCGAATAAATGCTGTGCAACCTCCTCTATTTTCGAATAATGGTATATCTCGAAATCAAGGGCTAACCTAAAAACGGTTAGCACCACTGGATTCAATGTACCCGAATTAGGTTAAAATTCTGGCACAGTGTTATTGACAAAAAGACAAGTTTTATTTACTAACTCTTTTCCTAAAGTCTAGACAATTATATGTCGTAATTTAACTTTATTCAGGCGTTAACGAAAATAAAAAACAGATTAATAAAAATACTGATTAAAAAGGATTTTTCTCAGTGTCACTATTTTGACCGATATTTATTTAATGTTTTTGGTTTTAGCCATGATCTAAAAAGATAAAGTTAAGATTTCTTTTAAAAACCCCTTTTTCCCTATTTGTTTTTCATCATAGAGTTGTTCTTTTTCTCTTGTCAGTTCTAACAAGCCGCTTCTTTTTTCCTAGTGTCAGTGTTAAATAAATATTTAAATACAACCTGGCTGTTATATTGAGATTTTAACCTTAACCTTATTACTTAGTTTGGGACTAAACTAACAAGCCTGGCCATAAAATTGTTGTTAAATACTCTATTATTACTATTACTTAAACCTACTTTCATGTTCATTGCACTACCAACCTTTCTTTTTTTCTTTGCGGCAATTGCTCTCTACTTTGTTTTAATAAGACCATTTGAGTTCCTTTAGTTTGAATTTGGTCGGTGTTCCGTTTTTAAATTCAAAGGAGTTTTTTTGTTGTTTCTTCTATATATGTATATGCGAAGTGTTTGTCTTTGTTTTCAATTTGGTGTTAGAAAGACCGCTTTAAAGAAAAAAGAGAAATTTGTTTAACATAATTTAGAGAAAAATCACGTTAGAAAAAGTGACAAAAAAACAAGTGTCTGTAAGGGGAAAAATTAAAACGATTATTTGGAAGATGTGAGCCAATTAAGAATACTAAAGTAAAACGTTATATACAATTGTTAAAAGGGTTGAATTGTAATTGAACTGTTTATTCGTGTAGACAACAATGGAAGCGAAAAGGAAAATAACAGCGAAAGGGAAAGGAAAATAATGAAAAATAAAATAATAAGTTTGTAACAGATCTGTTAACGCGTTGCTTAATTAAAGGAGCTTTAACCCTAGACTAAAAAAAAACTGAAGATGTCGGCTTTTAGGCCTTAGATAAATTATTTGAGTGTAAGTAAAGTTGTAGTAATGGAACACCTATTATGCGGCTATCGGTAAGTTGTGAAAACGGGCCGTATTGTTTTAAACAAAACAATTTGTAAATTGAAGCAAAAAGTTTTAATTTTCATTCTGAATATATAGTTTTATATTATTTTCTTTCTTAGCTAGGTTTAATTAATTTGAACAATTTCGAAATAATATTGAAGTTTACGCATTATTCTATTTTTCAAAAACCCTTTAGAATCCTTTAAATCTACCAGTTTATTATAGAATAGACATCTTTATTAATTTTAAGCAAAAATCGGAATTTCGATGTAAAGTTCGAATTTTCGAACATGTTAGTTTATTATTAAAAATCTTTGGGAAAATCGGAAAATGCGTTCTACTATAAAAAAAAACATGCTAAAATCTTTTTTGTCTTTAAACCGAATTGAACTCTTCAATTCGAATTTTAAAAAAGTTTTTTTTTTTACAAAAAAAAAAAACTTTTAAATTAAACCTTTACCAAAATAATATATATATAACTACTATTTTTTTCTGGCTTAAAATAAAATTAGAAATTAACTTCGAATATTTTGCTTTTTTCTAGCGTTTAAAAAAAATGTCTTAAATGTTCAAATCTAAAAAATTTTCTTAAAATTAAAAAAAAAATATCAAAATAGCTTAGAGAATTTTCAGACCTAATACCTAGTTTCTAAATTTAAATTTAATTTTTAATCCAAATTTTCAATATTTTTAATCAGGCTTAAATTCATCAAATTTAATTTTCATTAAATTATTTTTATGAAGAAAGGAATTTTACAACATGAAAATTAATTAAAATTTTTATTGATAATCATTCATTCTTGACTGACCTGGGATTCGAACCCAGGCGGCTGGTTACCCTGACATGTTTCGATCGCTACCACTCAATCTCCTCAGAGGGATTTGCCGTCTTACACTCGCAGCCATCGACGACTGCTGACGTCAATAGTCAAACATCAATCCTTAAACCAAATTGTATTTTAACCTTTGGTAGATCGAAATTTGCTTTTTTTGAATGATTATCAATTTTTAATTGATTTTACATGTTTTTCCTTTACCTCTGTTCTTTCGAACTTTTTGTCAAGAAAACTTCATAAAGTCCAAAGTACATTTTTGTTTTGTCATGTTTGTCTTTCTTTTTGTTTTTGACCTTTTTCAGCACAACTTGAAGGACAAATGTACACATAGAGCTCGTGCCTTAGCTTTAACAATAATTAGTATTGTGGTAATTTTGTTGAACTATTTGTGGTTTTTAATCCAAATTTTCAATATTTTTTATCAGGCTTAAATTCATCAAATTTAATTTTCATTAAATTATTTTTTTGAAGAAAGGAATTTTACAACATGAAAATTAATTAAAATTGTTATTGATAATCATTCATTCTTGACTGACCTGAGATTCGAACCCAGGTAGCGCTCGAAACATGTCAGGAGATCCAGCCGCCTGGGTTCGAATCCCAGGTCCGTCAAAAATGAATGGTTATCAATAACAATTTGAATTAATTTTTTTGTTGTAAAATTCCTTTCTTCATAAAAATAATTTAATGAAAATTAAATTTGATGAACTTAAGCCTGATTAAAAATTTTGAAAATTTGGATTAAAAACCATAAATAGTTCAACAAAATTACCACAATACTAATTATTGTTTAAATTGAATTTTAAAAAATTTTGTTTAATTTCAAAAAAAATTTTTTTACATTTTTAATTAAGGACTTAAAATATATATTAAACAATAATATATCCATTTATTTAGCTTGAGGTCTTTTATATTTTACTAAAATATTTGTTTTATTTTATATTTTGTCACTCCTTTGTGTGACCTTTTCGGAAAAATTTAAAATTTCTTAAGTAATTATTTTTTATTTCTCAAATAATTTTTTTTATTTCTTAAATAATTCTTTAAATCATTTACAATCGCAAAATTAAGTTTTAATTTTCGTTCATTTTCTGTTATTTTTTTACATTGTTACAGAAATATAGACAAGTCTTTAAAATCTTGTTAAAAAAAAAAATAAAAATTAATGCACTTAGAAATTTATTTCGAAATTATGTTTAAAATTTTAAAGATTTTGTAAACTAAAAATACATATTAATTGTGTAAATTTGATTAATTATTAATTATGCATGAACAATTAACATTTTTAGTCACCAAAACAAGTTTCGAAGTTAAGTCCGAATTTCTAAAATAAAATGCCTTTTTAATGCAGAAATACAGAAACCTGTTTAAAATTTGTTAGTAAAGAATTACAAATGAAATATTAGGTATATTATTACTTAAGCCTATTTTTGAAATTAAGTTCGAAATTTTGAACAAATTTTTTTATTTCAGAAATCGTTGTAAAAATACATAAAAATGTTTTAAATTGGTTTACAATAATTATAAATCAAATTTAGTAAAATTTTGTTCGAAAAAAAATTTTCGAAGTTAAGTTCGAAAATTCGAAATTTTTCTTTTTTTTCAGAAATAACTACAGAAATAAAGAAAATGGTTGTAAATTGGTTCACAGTGACTAGAAATGAATATTAGAAATTTTCAATCCATAAAACTAGTTTTAAAATTATGTTAAAAATTTTAGACAAGTTTGTATCGTTGTGGAAATATAGAAAAGTGTTTAGAATTTATAAATTAAAGACTAGAAAGCAATATTAAACATTAATAGGCACAAATTTAAATTTAAGCTAAAATTCAAAGTTTCGAAGATATCAGAAAATGTTATAGGCAAAGTAATTATTATATTTTTTTTATATTATTAATATATTTTCTTTTTTCATCTTTTTTTGTGAAGAAGACTAGAGGAATTTAATATGATAACTAGACAATTGAACAATGTACCAGAAAAATTTAATTTAATTTTTCAAACCAACAGCTGGTACAGCGAGAATATCGTTAATGTTTACTGTTTGCCAAAAGATGGTTTTGATACATACGATATAAGTAAGAAATAAGAACATGAACTAGAGTCAAGCACACACCTGTCTAACACGTCGGAAATCCTGTTTAGCGCTTTAAAAGAATGCTTAGAAATGGATCAATTACCAGAACTTAATATATTAACGATTACGTTGAAAACGGTACAAACGAGCACAATAAACGAGCGCATAAATTAAGAGTATTTTGTATTATGAAGTGCTTATGGCCGATTTCACCAATTTACTTAGATATAAATTTTTGTCTTAAATTCGGTTTTCATTCCAAATAAAAATACAGTTATATGAAAAACTTTATTTAAATACGAATTAATATATAAATAGAATTGGTGAAGTTGGCCATAAGACATGAAAGTTACGGTAATATGAGAAGCAACCAAAAGCCTAAACTTATATGTGAAATTATAATAGAAACTTTTGTAAATTGGAATAAAATTGTTCATTAAAATCTCGCCAAATTTAGGGTATAAATCTTGTAATCGTCCATAGGACATTTTTTGGACCCGATCGTCAAATCGTGAAGTCTTAAAATCTGGCAAGGGAGCTCATATGTGGGAAGCAGAAAGTTTTTCAGAGCTAATAAAAAAATATATATATATATTCCAAATAATAGATTTACGTTGTTCACAGAAGGTTTGTTATCAGGTTATATGGTTATTTAAACATTTAAACCGCAACAAAATATATTTATTTAATTTTTTTATAACCATATAACCTCATAATCCGCTATTCGTGACCAACCCAACTGCATTAGAAAAAAAAACAAATATAATAATCGCATATAACTCGTTCTGAACCACCCTGTATGACAAGGTTTCCCGGATTTTGTCTTTTTTTGGAAATAATTCTTAGTGTTCTTTAAACTTTTAATTTAATTTCCTAAAAAAAAACAAAGTTCAAATAAACCCAAGAAAAAAGTAAAAGTTTTTTGCTTAAGTCTTTTGTTTTCATATAACCATAAACACAACTAACCAAGAAAAACGTTTCCTAGTTAAATTCAATAACCTAATTCTAAAAACAAATTAAAATGTCTTAAACATTATACATAAATAAAGCACTTCAATTTCCAGTTCCCATAACTCTAAGCAAAAGTAATTATGTTTATAATTTTGTTTGTTTTTTGTTATTTTTTGGGAGGAATCATGTTAATGACCATCACTTTTTAGTCGCAATTAAATAATTTTTAATTTTTTATTTAAGTTACGGTTAAATGTTAGTTAGTTATCTTAAATTGTTTATCTGTTTTAGATTTCAATAAAGTTTTAAAGTAAAACAATGAAAGCTAATTGCAAAACAATTAAAATTTCAACTTAAACTGAAGTAAACAATAAAAGTCAAACTTTAAGAAAAAATGAATAGAGTTTCTAGTCAGAAAGTCTCTTTTTTTCTTTTGTTTTAGATTTTTCTGAATTTTCTCAGCTTTAAACACCTTTCATTACAAGCAATTTGTTTGAAATTTATTTTTAAATTTTGAATTTTTGCCTTCGTTTTCATTTCCCCCCTTTTTGGTTGGTATGCATTTTGTTTTCTTTTTGGCTTTTAAAACTTCTTTTGTATGGTAAATTTCCTTGTTGTTGTTTTATTTTTTTAATAGTTACTAAAAACCTGGTAGTAGAAAACTTTGTTTAACAATTAAAACGTGATCCATGTTAGTAAATTGATTCCAATTTGTTAAAGAAAAATTTTATTGTCTCCTTAAGTATGTGTATTTTTTATATTTAACCAGGATTTTAGTTCGAATAATTTTTTGTTTTGGATTTTTTTTCTTCTTCTGTTTTCCTTTAGGAGCCACAGAATGCGTGAGTTTACGTCTGTAGGAAAAAATTCAGCAAACTTTTTGCTTAACAAAAACTATGATTTGAATAAAAACGTGTATGTTTAAAAATCTTCTTTTCCTTTGTCTTTTGCTGGAGACGATTTGTTTGTTTGTTTCTTAAAAAAATGCGTGTTGCCTGACTTATAAGGCAGTTAACAAGACAAATAAGTGAAAATTTTGTTAACAAATTGAGTTTGAAAATTCGAATTGGAATAGTAGAGAGACTCTAAATGAATAATTTTGATTAAAGTTTAAATGTTTTTTTTAGCAATTATATTTGACGCAATCTTAAGTATTGTAGACAAGTCTCTAGTCTAATGTCCGGTATGAAGAGGTATATCATATAAAGTACCAATAATAATTATTGTCACACAGGGCGTCCCGGTAGGCCGTAAGGAGATAGACTATCCGTGAGAGGTTTGTGGCTTCGAATCCCGCTAGTGATTCTGGTTTGTTTTACTACAACGGGTTGAAGGATAAAGTTACTATTGCTCAGTTATTTAAGTTAGAATATCCCTGTTGTTGTTTATTACAAAAATAAGCGGACGGGTGTCAGGTAGTTGAAAATATTTTTCTCAATGTATTGATACATACGCATTAAATTATAGCCTCCCACAACAATTTTGGAATGTTTTATACGTCAATAAGAAGAACAATTTGGTTATTTTTCGTTGTATAACTGGCACTTTTTTAATTTTCGTTAATATTGGACCTAGAAACATAAAATTAAACAAGCAATGTTCTGAGTAAATAAGAATCTATAAGAGAGTACTTTTTGGTACTTTTTTGTTCTTTAATATGTACTTTTTGAATTTTCGTTAGTTTAAACATGCATGGTTCTCAGTAAATAAGAAACTGTAGGGGAAGCTTTATTGTACTTGTATGTTCTTTTTTTGTTGGTACTTTTTGAATTATTATTAATACTGAAGTTTGACACATAAAATTCAACGTGCCGAGTCCAGTGCTATGTAATAGAGGATGGTTTTTGTTACTTTTTTTTATTTTTCAACGAAAGAATCTGTAAGGAGGGCTTTTTGGTACTTTTTCGTTTTTTATCTGGTACTTTTTGAATTTTTGTTAACACTGAACGTAGAAACATAATATTCAACATGAAGGATGCAGAGTAATTGGGAAACTATATCTAAGAGGAGATATTTGGTACTTTTATTGTTCTAAAACTAGTACTTTTGGTACTTTTTCATTCTTAGACTGGTACTATTTGAATTTTTATTAATACTGAACCTAGAAACAAAAAAATGCAACACAAAGAATCCGGAGTGATTGAGAAACTATATCTAAAAGGAGACATGTTGGTACTTTTTTGTTCTAAAACTAGTACTTTTTGAATTTAGGTTAAAATTGGTCATAGAAAAATAAAATTAAGCATGCATGGCTCTGAGTGAATAAGAATCTGTAAGGGGATAAAATTCAACATGAAGAATCCGGAGTGATTGAGAAACTATATCTAAGAGAAGACTTTTGGTACTTTTTTTGTTCTAAAATAAGTACTTTTAGAAACATAAAATTAAACATTCATGGTTTTGAGTGAATAAGTATCTGTAAGGGGAGCTTTTTGGTACTTTTTCATGCTTTAACTGGTACTCTTTGAATTTTTATTAATACTGAACATAGAAACATGAAATTCAACAGGAAGAATCCAAAGTGATTCAGAAACTTTATCTAAGAGGAGACTTCTTGGTGCTTTTTTTGGACCTAGAAACATATACTTAAGTATGCATGGTTCTGAGTTAATAAGAATCTGTAAGAAGAGGTTTTTGGTACTTTTTCGTTCTTTAACTGGAACTTTTTGAAATTTTATTAACACTGAACCTATTGTGGTTGGGAAACTAAATCATAGAGGAGACTTTTTGGTACTTTTTTCTTTTTAATTGGCACTTTATGTTTTTTTTTTTATATTATTGTACTAACAACTGGAGGTTGGTCCCTCGCCAAATCGGTTCACTTCGGAAAAATAGAAATGCTCGAAACATTTCTTCATATTTGTATAAATAATTATGTTCAAATTTTCACCACTGGACAAGCACTAGTTATAATAACAAGTAAGAGTGTTATATTCGGCTGTGCCGAATCTAATATACCCTTCACCATTGTGCGAGCAGAATACAGAGCAACTAGACAAAAACTAAATAAAACTGGTAAATATTTTTTTTAAATCGTTTTTAGAACATACAAATTAAAAGAAACATTCTCTTTGAAAAATTGAACCAGAGGACTAACAGTTTCTTAACTCAACCCCCTAGACGACTGAACCATAAACGAACGTTGTTTGAATATCATTAAAATGAAATATGGCCCGAATAAGAGACAACCGGTTTTGAACTTCGCTTTTCACAAGGACCCAGAATGTATACATATACTTTATAGGGCATAAGAAGAGTAATTTTTTGGAATTCAGTATTTCTAACCGATTTGACAGATTTATATACCGACGTGTTTAAGAAGAAATTTGCAATTTACTTGAGTTATAAAGTTTGGACTCGGGGAGATCTATGGTTCCCGAAAGTGGTTATTTAAAAAAAAAAATTAAATCTGGTCATAAAATATGTTCTACTAAAAAACATCCGATATTTTGGTATATAAGTCATATCTATAGCACATATGGCAGCCCTAAAATTTAGGTTTTTATACAATTTTTATTTATTTTTTGTACGGGAGGTACCACGTCCACTTCTCCAATCCCGCCCACATGTAGGATGGTGTGTATTGGCAACCTAAATGTGTGTACCTAATTTGGAAACTTTGGCTTTTGCCGTTCCCCAGATATACAGCAAAAAGTAATAAAAATACAACAACCACAATTGATTTTTGGGAAAAATTAGAGGTAGTCGTGGTTTTTTGCTCATATCTCAGCCATTTGTGGACCGATCTTGCTGAATTTCAATAGCAAACAATTCCGGACCATATGTGACATAAATGTATAATAACCTGGCCCCCATCATATATGGGGTCTTCGGAAAACCCATTTCAACGGACAGACGGACATGGTTAAATCAACTTCGCTCCTCATAAGGACCCAGAATATATATACTTTATAGGGTCTTAGATCAATATTTTAGAAATTAAAAACGGAATGACAAACTTATATATACCCTTTCTACCTTCGGTGAAGTGTATAAAAAGGACCTAATTCCGATCGGTTAATAACTGGTGATAATGTGTTTGAAGTGAAGTTACTCCAGATTAAATATAATTGAACCAAAACTAGTCATGTAATTGGATATTGTGCGAGTAGTGGCCAAATCTATCTGGTTCTATTTTTTTTATATAAAAGGGATCTATCATATTAACAAGGTTCACCTGGGACAATATTTGCAATAGGAAATTGAATATGTCCATTAGGCGACCTGTTACACATAAAATGTTAGAGCTAGAACCGGTCCTTCCACTATGGAACTATCCGTGACATCTTCAGTGTAAGTTTCCTTTCCTCTCGTGATAATTATACCCACACCACAATAGTGCGGAGAATATAATGCGTTTGTGCTGGCTGATGTGCATAGCACCTTAAAATATTGGTACTGGACCCTTCTTCTAGTTTACCGATAAACTTTTCACAGTGTTCAATAATAAATATCAAATTGTTATGCATCCCATCCTTTATTATTGTTTTATAAGCAAAATGAATAGACCTCTCCAAATTTCTTCAAATGTCTCTGCGTTTCAGTTATATTTTCTAATTAATTGTCAAAAAATTGTTTAATACCGCAGTGAACGCATATCCAATTTGAGTAATAGGATTGGAATTATATTTATGTATATTAAAATAAATAAATATTTATGTCGTTAAATATGCGAATACTCGGCGACACAAATATGAATATTCGTCACATCACTAATATATATGAAGTTTTAAAAGGACTTTTTGGACACGTGCAAAAAATTGGACATTAGGGGGAAGGAGCAGAGATGGCGTCCAAAATTTAATGTCGAATTAAAAAGTCACCAGAGGCAAAAATTCAGTTATTATTGTTCTTTGAATAAGAATTAACAAATTATTTGTAATTTTTTTTTCAAACTGCTAATTAAAAAACAAAATCTTGTATATCTAAGAATACACAATAATATAAACTTCTTTGCTAAAACTTTTTTCTCCAAACCCTTAATTTACTAATTCACCTTCTAAACTAATAAAGCAAATAATTTTAATGACTTGTTTTTTTGTGATATAATGTATAGAATATTCCAAACTACTTATTATAATGTCACGCTCTAACAATTTATATTTGTTCGCATATGAAAATGAAATTAAAATTTATTTGAAAAAAAAATATTGGGGGTCATAAAATGTATATTCAAGTGGAAATTAAAACAAAAAGATAAAGAACCTAAGAACCAAAAAGAAAAACTTTAAGATTATCATTGGTTTCTATTTAGTAAGATTATTCTTCTATTTACGACCAATTACGATTCTGGCGTTTTAATTAAACTGCCCTGCGTGACCTACTTTACCCTCAAAGTCATGCAAAAAAAAAAAAAAATATATAAAGTTAATCTAGTCTTAGAGGTCCCTAAACTCGCTGTTTAATGTGATTATCCCAAAAGAAAAGATTTTTCAACAAGAGTATTTAGAGTTTACATCCCTAGGGGGAAGAGAACTAACACCAAACATGTCACATCACAGTTCTAAAATAATAGGAGTCGGTTCTAGTTCTAACACTTTTTATGAAAGGGACCTGTCACTTTAACATGGCGATGTCCTAGGACACTTTGCAACAGGTCACTGAAATAATCTAAATGAACATAATATTTAATTTCAGTTAAATTAAGGCTAGTCGCAGACATTGTCCCGAGTGAACTATATTAAAGTGATAGAACTCCTTTATATAAAGAAATGTGAACAGATAGCATAAGAAAATTCAGTCACATCACTAGTTGTGTGTCAGTAACCTTTCCTTTGGAGTACCTACACTTTGAAATCACATACCCATGGCAATCATATCATCTAAGTCAGACCCAAAGAAGTTGGCTAGGATCGACCCTTAGCTCCTTCCGTTAGCAGTAGTGGCTTGGCCAATGTATTTCTTAAAGAAAGGAGGACCAATGAAACCACCAGCTGAAAATATTCATTAAACAGTGTCTTTCTCGCAATGTATTGGACGCTCTTGGATATCTTTGGATTTGTACCATTCCAAATTCAAAAATTTTTTTTTTGTTGGCAATCCCATTGAACCAGAAATTATCCTCATCGATGAAGATTTAAAAATTTTATCATTGGTATCAATTAAAGAATTTGTGGTATTAATTGAATTAAACAAAATAATAATATTAATTAAATAGTTTGTAATATCAAAAAAATTTTTTGCAGTAATGTGGTTGATATAAGTAAGCGCTTACTTCATTAATTAAAGCTGATTTAATTTTTGACTAACGGTTTAATCAAAAAAAAAAAAAAAATAATAACTGGCGAGAATTTTTTCTGTGATCTGTCCATGGTAATTTAGACTATGATATCCAATTCGACAGATGTAACTTCAATAATATGACCGCTTGAAAATGCCAAAGATCGAAAGTTTCTTCTGAACGACTTTAATTATATCGGAACCTCATTTTAGTCTGTCCGAAAAGCTCTCTGTAGAACTTTGAATTTATTGTAATTGCAATTTCTTTATTTAACATCTCTTACCGTCATTTCCGCCTGACTAAATACTTCTTGATCAATATGAAAAAAAAACAAAAATTTTGGCGATCATGGCACAACCAAAGTTCTTGAATGCCTTCAAAGTTAATAATTATTTAACAAATTTGTTTATTTATTTTAAGTTTCAAAATGAAACCGTATACAAAATTTTCATTAGACCTTACAAATTCTGTCCCAAACAAATCATAAAAAAATAAAAAAAAAAACTCAATGTATCAAATAACCTTTAAGTACATGGCAGAAATATACAAAAAAAAAAAAAATTAAAAACAATATGTAAAGAATTATAATTAAATACAAAAACAAACTTAGAAATAATTATGAAAATAAAAAGCTTGATTGCATTTGAGTTTATATTGTAGACTTTTAATATTTTTTTATTAAAGTTTTTCACAATTACTGAAGCGTTTGAATATAACGACGTTAGACTAATTTGATTTCAGTTTGTTTTTTTTAGTTTTTTTTGCTCTTAACTGATTTTTAACTTCCCCCAATTGACCTTGAAATATATATTTTCTATAACATTGTTAGCACACAAACACATGTACTTGTATGCACATGAGGTTTCTGAATAAATGGTGACTTTTTCTATAGAATCTTTTAAAAATTGTTTTTGTTGTTGCTGATTTTATTGTAGATTTCATGATATTTTTTGAATTGCTATTGTATGAGGAGCAATCATTACCATTGTATTATTTAAAGCTTAGGTATTAAATAAAAAAATTTTTTTTTTGTATTTTCGGTTTTTCTATTATTGTTGTTAAGTAAGTAGTTACAGAAAACGAAAAGTAAAATCTAAAAAAATATAAATTATATATAATAAAACTTAAACTTAAAAAATAACAATAAACAATTGCGTTTTCTGTGTCACAGAAAATCACACAAGCGACCAATTATAATTAAATGGTTGTTGAAAAATTATACATATATATTTTCTGCCGAGTTGATTAAAGGAAAAACAAGTAATGAAAAGAATCGTTAAACTTAAGAACAAATTGAAGAAAACCATCTGGCTTAAGACGTTTGTTTATTAAATTAAATTAACTATAGAATAAAAAATTTTAAGGAATTAATACTTTAAGGATTTTACAGTTTACCCTTTACACTATTGAGTCAAAATTTTGTCTGGAAATCGAAATCACGTGATACTGATATTGATGGATTAATCGATGAATTAAAATTTTTTTTAGTGAAAAAGTGACTTTTTACTTAAAAAGTGACTTTTTAGTGAAAAACTGACTTTTTAGTGAAAAATTTACTTTTTAGTGACAAAGGGACTTTTAAGTGAAAAATTAATTTTTAAGTGAAAAAGTGACTTTTAGTGACAAAGTGATTTTTAGTGAAAAAGTGACTTTTTAGTGACAAAGTGACTTTTAAGTGAAAAAGTGACTTTTTTTTAGTGAAAAAGTGATTATTTTTTTTAGTGAACAAGTAACTTTTTAGTGACAAAGGGACTTTCAAGTGAGAAAGTGACCTTTTAGTGAAAGAGTGACTTTTAGTGAAAAATTTACTTCTTAGTGATAAAGTGACTTTTAAGTGAAAAAGACTTTTTAGGGACAAAGGGACTTTTAAGTGAAAAAGTGATTTTTTGTGAAAAAGTGACTTTTAGTGACAAAGTGACTTTTTAGTAAAAAAAAGTGACTTTTTAGTGACAAAGTGACTTTTGAGTGAAAAAATGACTTTTTAGTGACAAAGTGACTTTTTAATTAAAAAGACGACTTTTTAGTGAAAAAGTGACTTTTTTTTAGTGAAAAAGTGACTATTTCTTTAGTGAAAAAGTGACTATTTCTTTAGTGAAAAAGTGACTATTTCTTTAGTGAAAAAGTGACTATTTCTTTAGTGAAAAAGTGACTTTTTACTGAAAAAGTAACTTTTTAGTGACAAAGGGACTTAGAAGTGAAAAAGTGACTTTTTAGTGAAAAAGTGACTTTTTTTAGTGAAAAAGTCACTTTTAGTGAAAAAGTGACATTTTAGCGAAAAAGCCGGCTTTTTAGTGAAATAGTGACTTTTTAGTGAGAAACTAACTTTTTAGTGAAAAAGGGACTTTTAAGTGAAAAAGTGACAAAGTGACTCTTTAGTGAAAAAATGACGTTTTAGTGACAAAGTGACTTTTTAATTAAAAAGACGACTTTTTAGTGAAAAAGTGACTTTTTTTTTTAGTGAAAAAGTGACTATTTCTTTAGTGAAAAAGTGACTATTTCTTTAGTGAAAAAGTGACTATTTCTTTAGTGAAAAAGTGACTTTTTAGTGAAAAAGTAACTTTTTAGTGACAAAGGGACTTAGAAGTGAAAAGTGACTATTTAGTGAAAAAGTGACTTTTAGTGAAAAAGTGACATTTTAGCGAAAAAGCCGGCTTTTTAGTGAAATAGTGACTTTTTAGTGAGAAACTAACTTTTTAGTTAAAAAGTGACTTTTTAGTGAAAAAGTGACTTTTTAGTAAAAAAAAAGGACCTTTTTGTGAAAAAGTGACTTTTTATTACTTATTATTAAAGAAAAAAATGGCTTTTAAGTGAAACACTGACATTCTATCAAAAAACTGTCTTCCTTGTGAAAAAGTGTAATTTAAGTGAAAAAATTACTTTTTATTGAAAATCATCTTTTTGATGGACATAAAATTTGAACCGGAGCCTTCTTTTCTTTTAAGATTCACAAAGAGGATTTTAAATTTTTGCTCTACATTTTTTGCGTAAATGTTATTCTCATACTAAACAAAAGACTTAGGACACATGCACTAAACATTTAAAAAAAACAACATTTTATGACTTTATTTCTTAAAACATATAAAAAAATTTTGAAAATCACTCAAGCCCAGGACATTAAATATTCCTCACAGCGTGTTACTTAAAACTCTTCTCGACAGCTCAAAGCAACAAAACTAAAGCGGAATTTTATATTAAGGAATTCCTAAAATCTCAACCATAAAGAATTAAACCCTGTGTGTTCAAAACCCTGAAGAGACACCAAAACTACAACAAAAAGGTAACCACAAAACTGTCATTTGTTTTATATTATTGTAAACATGTTCTTTAAATGGTTCTTTTATTTTAAATTTTGAATAATAATGTTGCTAAGAGTGGCGCCACTTGTCTGCTTGAAAAAATAAAACAAAAAAGACACAAAATTTTAAAACTCTATATTTCTTTATAAATTAACAGCAGAATACAATAAGAAAAAAAAATAGTTTCGATACTATTAACTAGGGCCACACTTGTTGAACGTGACCCACATTATAGTTAAAAAAAAATAAGAAATATTTGTTGCAAGCTCAAAACTTCTTTATGCCATGGCAGTTTGCTGCTTTTGTTTAATTTCATTTAGGATTCTCAGGACATACGCTCATGTTGCGATTGTTTTCGAAAATTGAGGGTGATGATGACTGTGACTAGTGCACTGATATCTTTATGTTCTGTTTTGTGAGTCTTTGCTTTAAACTGTCTATCCAGTGTTTTAACTGTCATTTTTAAACAAGTGAGTTAAAGATAAAAATAAATGCCACAATTTGTTGCCTTTTGTTTGAACATATTGCAACAATTGTTTTCTCACCTTTAGGGGTTCAATTCAAGGACTTGTATCGTTTTTTCGTTATAATAACTAGAACACACACACACGATATTGATGTTGAGATAAGAGAGGATTCGAAGGAATTTCCTTATGAAGAAGATCCTGTTTCGGGTTCAAGAAAGAACGAAATTTTAGTTAAACATTATACTTAAAGAAACTTTCTAAAACAACAAAACTTATTAAAACCACATGAGAAATATTGAACATAATTTTGTCGAATGAGAATATTCTACTAAAACAACGACTTAAGACACAAGCTAACACCATGTCGAGTATGAGACTTTTGAGTGATAAAACTGATTTTATGTTAAAGTGTGGCTTTACTAGAACAATTTAATATATAAAGGTATGAAGACTTTTATTATAAAAATCTTTATAAATTAAAATTCGACTCCTAGAAGCACATTTGAGAAAATGTTTCAAATAAAGTCGCATTTTTTACTAACCAAAACCAGTCTTGTAAAAAAATCAATAATTTTTGCATAAAAATTGTTTTACTTATAAAGACATGTTTTTATAACAACAAAAATACTTAACAGAAGTTTGCCAAAAATTACTTTTTTACAGCTTAAAACCAAAAAATCGCAATTTTCTTACCATGAATCATTTGCGCGACAAATTCAATGGCCGTGTTATCTCACGTGGCGGCAATTTGAATTGGCCGGCAAGATTATTTGATTTGACACCGTTGGACATCTTTCTTTGGGATTATTTGAAAAAAAAAGGTATACGTCGATAAGCCAGCAACAATTCAAGAGCTAAAGGATGAGATAGTTCGGCACATTAACGGCATAGAACCTCAATTATGCCTCAGCGTAATCGAAAACTTGGACCGTCGGATGGAGGTGTGCCGCCGAAGTCGCGGCTGCCATTTGGCCTATATTTTGTTCCATACGTTATTGAACCGTACCAATATTATCAAAGGGATGACAGTGATTTTCTAATTAATTTTTGTTTTATTAAAAATCAACATCGGCCCTTATTTTTTTAACCACCCTTTATTAAAAAAACAAAAAAAATCACTCCCTTTTTACCGAAAATTTACTTTTTTTAGAAAAAGTTTCTTTTTGACCGTCAAGAATATTATCACAAAGAAATTACATTTTCCCTCACCTTACAGTTTTCACCAAAAAGTCACTTGTATACCCAAGACACCTTTTCACAAAAAAAACTCCTCTTCACGGAAAAGTAGAAATTTTTCTTTTCATTAAAGATACACTTTTGGCCATGAAAGCAGACGTTTGATGCAATAAGTTTTCTTTGGACTTAATTAGCTAAAAAAAAACTAAATAGAGCTTAACCCTTCTGCATTTCTTTGGTCAATATGACCCAATTTTACTTTGCAAATCACTCTTTTTGATGTTGATACGACCTTATCAGCCATGTCACAGAGAACAATTCCGTTCGGAAACGGAATTCATTCCGTATTTTGGTGCTTCAGAAAATGAGGAAAACAAATTCGGAATGAAACCATTTTTGTTTTCATGCACGGAATGGGAGTTTTCTGTATCTGAAAGGCCAAAAAACTATCAAAGTACACTTTCTATCAATAAACAAATATGTTTTCTTCAATTCCGAACGGAATCATTCCGAACGGAATTGTACTCTATGACATGGCTGTATATTTGTTTTTACCCTAAATAATATAATAATAATAATAATAATATTAATAATATAATAGACAACATAAGTTAAAAAATTTATTTGTTGTCCATTCATATAAAAAAATTTGTTTTATATACATTTGTAGTCCTTTTGGGTAAATGTTACCCACATAAATTTTTCGCCTGTATTTTTGGCCCACAAAAAACTTGTTTATCATTTATTTCTTATTTTGCTATGATACTCATATATCAACCTCAAATTTACAGTAAAATAACAACGTGATTCCCCTTCTGCAATGCAAATGAAATTTGAGTTAATTTGTACATATTTAATTTCGATGTTTTGATATCAAAGTGAGAGAAGTATGTTGTTTTGAAATCTTCTTGCAAATTTATTTGTTTGTTTGTTTTAAAAAGGCGTTGAGAAGTATAGTAAGCTAAGTTATGTTAAAGTTCATACATATTGTTACCTAAAACGTAAAAGGTCCTAGCTAAACAAAAATTAAAAATCTACTTTTACCTTGATTTGATGTACTGCATCGGCACAAATGTATACAAACTATCAGAACTTTCGCCCAAACTTTTTAGACTAAATTTTGCTTAAAAATATTCTATTGCAACATTAGTCGTTTTAAAAAGACCTCATATTGGCTACTTTGTCATGGCAAAATTTTGTAGTGGTATTTCAATTATCGACCATGAGTCCCATATAAATCCCCTTCCTTAATTCCTTTACAGACCAAAAAATCAGATTTTTATGTATTTATCTAGATAATATTCAGCGAAAAGAACTTTCAAATTAATCTTAACCCTAGAACAGATTTTTTCCGTACCTATAAACAAACTATTAGTTGGTTTGGTTAAAATATATTATTCGCTTTGTTTTAAGTTGAAATCAAACAAGAAATTTTTTTACATTTTTTGTAAAATATATTTTTTTTAATATTAATTAGGAACATTTTTATAGAATCTATATATTGGTATTTTCACAGAAATGTCTACTTTTTGTCACGTACCGTCACCAACCATTTTTAATTTTTTCTCAAAGAATAATGAAAATATTATTTACTTTTTTGCATTTGGGTGTAGAGCGCAACTAGGTTTTCATTTAGTGAAAGAGAGGAAAAATTTTAACAACGTGGTTCTAAAATACAAGAATAATTGCTAGGTGACGTGACGTGACAAAAAGAGAGCTTTTCTGTGGAAATGCCCATATATAAAAATGAAAAATGTTTGTACGTTTGTTTGTATGTTGGCTTATAGACTCCTAAACTACTGAACCTATTTTCCTGACATTTTTACAGTAGCATCACGTGAGCCCTGAAAATAAAATACGCTACTTATTTTTCCGATAGGGGCAGGGGAATTGGTACCCCTCATTGGATGCCAATATTAAATATCGCATATCTTAAGAGCGGCTTCACGCATTTTGTTGAACTTTTGGTAGGAAAATCTTCTGAGCCCCAAAATTGAAATAAAGTAGCAGCGGGGAAAGTGGTTTCCCCCATAGGACGCCAATGTTTAATATCGCATATCTTAAGAACTGTTATAGTGAGAATGTCTAAACTTTGTAGAAGTCACTCTTATGGTATACTACACTATTGAAAATAAAAATAAAGCGGGTAGGTGCAGGGGGGAAATACCTCTCATAGGATGCATGTATCAAATATCGCTCAACTGAAGAACTATTAAAGGGAGAGTCTTCAAACGTAGTTAAACCAACTATTATAGCAAACTTTAAATTTCAATATAGTAATGGGCGGGGTGGACAGAGGCGGAGCAGTTCCCCTCATAGATAGAAATATTAATAAGAGCCTCTGCACGCATTTCGTTGAACTTTTGGTAGTAGGATCTTCTGAGCCCCAAAATTGAAATTAAATAACAGCGAGGAAGTGTTACCCCCCATAGGACACCAATGTTTAATATCGCATATCTTGAGAACTGTTATAGTAAGAATGTTCAAATTTTTTATAAGTCACTCTTATGGTATACTACACATTTGAAAATAAAAATAAAGCGGCTAGGCGCAGGGCGAAATACCTCCCATAGGATGCATATATTAAATATCTCTCAACTGAAGAAGTGGTTAAAGCAGTGTAGCGAAGCGCACCAGGTTAAGCTAGTACTCTATAAAAATTTGAAGAGCTGTTAGTCGTTGTAAGGGTTGCAGGGTTAAGCTTATAAAATAATTTTTTTCTGGCGTGTAAATGGTTGCCCATGATTGCCAAATAGGATCCACGCTCGAAAATTTGTCTCTCAATAGTGTGGTGAAGAGTATAATATGGTCGGGCTTGACAGCATATACTTTTTTACTTGTTTAGTTTTGTGGAAGTGCAAATCTAAACTTGAAATGAGTTTTGAAAATTCAGCTTTATTCGAATAAAATCATCACTTCTCTTCGGTTATCATTCTTTAAAGATTTTAAAATATTATATTGCACATAGAAAAAAGATAAGATAAAAGTAAATTCGCTACAACTTTCCACACAGAAACTAGAGTTAGGATTAGTCATTTAGACCATATTTACATTATGCAATTAACGCCGCAACTTTCGCATGCAACTTTTTGCTTGTTAGCAAAAAGTGTAGGGAAGAAAACTGGGTTGAAAAATTTGAAAAAATGGTTCAAAAAAATTTAAATGTAAATGTGAAAAAAGTTTCGTAGCAACTACTTTAAAAGAAAATAGAAAAAAAAAATCGGCGTTAATTGCATAAATGTAAATGCGGTCTTAGAAAGATAATTTAAGCCATTAGGTTTTTGAAACGATGGGATATAGATTCAGACACGCTTAACGCGAGCGGGCTTAAACCTATATCTTGTCCTAACTCCAGTTAGTCTGTTATTATTTACGACCACTGATATTTCAATTTGGTTCCTAATTTATAATACTGCGGAACAGTAATTTTCTGGTCCGCAATTTGAAAAAACGTTCATGACATAAAATTATTTAAAATGGTTTTTTTGTATGGAATTCGCTATTTAGTTTTCTCAGTAAATTTTGAATAAAATCAAAAGTTGTGCACTGATTACAATGAAACACACCTAATTTCATTCGAAATTATGTTCAGCTAAATGTTTTTAGACCAAAATTGTGATTTTTGCTGAATTTTTTTATGAATTTTTTCAGAACAAAAAAATTTTTTTTAAACTGTTATTTTTTTCAAAACTTCAACGATATCTCTGAAACTACTGGGCAAATTTAAAAACAATGCAGTCATGGCGTAAAGATAATACTGTTGCTGAGTTCCGTAGTTTTTTTTTTAACTGAATATTTTCAACCGTTTTCAAGTTATTCCAATATATGTAGTGAACGTGCCTTAATTTTGGACATAACGGTATATCTCGAAAAGTAGAGCTGACAGAAAAAAGAAATGGAGATTACATTTGAAATCAGCGACCTCAAATTAGTTAAATTTTGCATCAAAGTTCCAGTTCCAGGCCGCACAAAAAATTTCAATTTTGTTCCCTGGTTTAATATATGGGTGTTTCCACAGAAAATGACCCCTTATAGCTCATAAATGAAATTTTTATTTTGAATTAATTTTTCCGCTATTACACAAAATAAATGAATCGTGTCATTTTCCGAAAGATTAACTTTAATTTTCTTTATACTAACAAAAATACATATTTTATTTTTTTATTACCCATAATAAATGAATTCAGACACAAAAAACTTGTATTTTTTTATAATGTAACAACCGTTACTTTAAAAAATAAAATTTTTTTGTTACTAATTTCTTTGGTTTGAAAATAAATCTATTCCTTAAACAAAACATTTCAAAGAATTTAATCAGATATTTTACTTGGCATATCCTGTGCAAAATTTTACAACACATGATGTTTGTTTCTGACATTTAAAAACAGCACATTTATAAAGTTACGCCCTTTACTTTTTTAATGGTCAAAAAAAGTATTGAAATTGCATTTTTTATGAATTTTTTCGGTTGCTATCGTTGCTTGAACTTTCGTAAGTCCAAAATGGAGCAATACTCGTGGCATATTTGGGTAGGTTGGAATTTTATTTAAAAAATCTCCAGAAATCGGTAACGACCGTTACTTTGGAAACACCCATATACTGTTTTTTTTATTTTTTATTGTCATTTATTTATTAAATAAACCTTTTTTTTTTTTTTTTGTTTATTTTGTTTTTCCTTCTATTATTTTTCAAGAATATTTCATAACATTTTGCATCACTCATGCGTGCATCATATTAATTTTTCGCTAACTTTGAAAATTATGCTAACCTTGACAGCAAAACCATACTTAAGTTTTAAAAAAGTACTTAGAAATACAAAAAATAAAATTATTTTTGTAAAAAAAAATTATAACCAAAACAATGTATAAATTGTAAATAAGTTTACAAGAAAATTAACCCAGAAATTATAAGTGTGTTTTTTTTTTATTATTTAATAATTTTATTTCTTTAACAATGACTTTAAAACAACAAATTTTTGTTTGATTTTGACTTTGCTTAGACAAAAAGTGAAAAACTTTAAAAAATATAATGAAAAGCAAAAAGAATTGTCGTTTGTCTTTTTGAAAAAATACAACAATTATTACACATTTTACATGCAATGTCTGTAAGTTCATTGAACAATTTAAAAAGCATACAAACTCAGTTAAATGTGTGAGTTAAAAAAAAACTTTGTTAAATAGCTTTTGAAATTTTAAATGAAGTTTTTCAAAGAAAATTATTTTGTATATAAATTTAATGACAATAACACAAAAAAAAACCCACCCACATTATTTCTTGGCAAACTGCTAAAAACAAAACACAAGTTACACGATTTTTCTTAAAAATAATATTAGCATAATTTATTTTTAAGAAAAAAAAAAACCAAAATAAATTGAAATCAAGGTTAAATAGATTTATTTTTATAATTCAGAGAAAAAAAATTAACAATAAATTCCCTTTAAAATGTATTAATGATCAGCTTTTGATTAAAAGTTCGAACGCAAACAAATCAGCTTAGATCTGAAATAAGTTCAATATTTGTATAAAAATATTCTCTCACGTCATTATCTAAACAAAACATTTCTTTTTAAACTCTATTAAAAACATTTCTTAAATAAAAAAATCATTTTTTTATATTTGTTTTCATTATTTAAATATTGCTCTTGATTTTTTTTTTCATTTCACTTGAAATATTTATTTATTTAAACTTTGAATAATAATTCTACTTAAATGTTTTGCTTTCAAAGTGTTTCCCATATAATAAAATTAAGTAGTACAAAAAACAAAAAAACTTAACATAAAAAATCCAATTTGTATAAAAATGGAAAAAAATAACATCTTAATGCTAGATTTTATTATTATTATTTTGCCACTGTAATGAACTAATTTGTTTTTTTATCTAAACAATCACATGCTAAGTGATTAGTCAGCAGTTTGTTTATGGTTACAGTTAAACTGTAACATGTCCAAAAGAATACAAAGAAAAATTTATTTGGGTGTTATTTCATTTTTAATTCGGAGGTTATTTCATTTTTAAAACCAAAGCTAAGTATTGAAATGTGGCTTCGCATACTAAAGTTTTTCTGCGTGACGTCCTGCGGCCGTGCTTAGGGATTTTTTCCTCCAGTAGGACGCGGCAGGTGGCTTCGCTGAATGAAGTTTTCCTGCGTGCGTCACAAGAATAAAAAAATGTTTTTCAATGATAACTAAGGATTTTCCCTTTTACAGAATGTTGACACCATGCGTAACACTATTCTGGAAAAGTATGGCATTGTCTCTCATTTGTGAAAAAAAATATGGCTATATCTCTCATTTCGCAAAATTGTAAATAAGACCTTACCTATCAATGATTGGGCTATAAGACCATAACGGCTTTATCTCCCATTCAATGGAAGCGGGTAAAATAACTACAGCAATATTTTTGAACCGAATATATCCTTATTATTAAGAAGACGACTGCGGGCCTCCACACGATTCATTTCAATAATTTTGCGACTTTGCTGTTGGTCCATATTGACTTCATGAAATCCTTGGTGAAACTGACTCTTTTATGAATTTTGGGCATAATTTCATTTTTGTTGCTGATGGGGTTAATTTCATTGGGGGTTATTTCATTTTCATCATTGGGTGTTATTTCATATGAAATAACATCAAAATATTGGGGGTTGTTTCGTTTTCGTTTTGGGGTTTATTTCATTTATTTTTCGATGTTATTTCATTCACTGCTTTTGGGTGTTATTTCCTATTTTTTGGCGACTATTTCATTGGGGGCTATTTCCTGGGCGTTATTTCATTGGGGGGCTTTTCGTGGAGCCGTTTAAAGAACTGCGCTCACTTTTTCACATTTATGTTTAGTATTTAATGGCAAATAATTATTATTAAATTCGCGCTTAAAAAATGCTTCCAAATTATCGAAATTTACTCTGAAAATCAGTTATCTATTCGCGCAGCTTAAAGACGACTTCATGATTTTTATTGGGCATGGTGCATTTTTGGCATAAGGGGCTTGTAAGTAAATAAAATTGCCGCATAAGGAGTTTGGTACGATTTACAAGCTTAGTGACATACGGCCAAAAAAGCGCGAACAATTTTCCTATAATTTTTTATAATTTTAAGTTTTATCGGGCTTAAAAATAAACCACCGTTTAAAATAAGATAAAAAAACAAGTTCTCGTCTTAAGTCTTTTGTTTTTCAATCACAGCTTAAAGCTACTTAATTTTTTTAACTACAATTTCAGATAAAACGCTTTGACAAAAAAAAAAAAAAAGGTTTGCATCTTAAGTCTTTTGTTTTGAAAAGCGTAAAACTGTATATTTCAGGATATTTTTGAACTTAACCCATTTACGCTTGCTGTGCCAATTTGGGAACACTTCATTATTTGCGGCTTATGACAAAGTTGTTGACATTTCTATAACATCAAACAAAATTTTTTGTTTTTTTTTTTGAAGTGACCACTTTGGGACACCTCATTAATTTCTAAAAAAAAAAATATATTATTTTTTGTCCGGTAGTTTTTGCTTGGGGCTTAAATGGGTTAATGTACCTATCTTTACAAATTCATTAAAAAACAATTAAATTGAAATAAAATTACACATGTTTTGAGCAAAAGTGAAGTGGGTTTTTTAATTGATAACTTTTAGGGATAAGAAGTCGGATCATTTACCCCTAAATAGAGAACTTACTGAATATGAAACTCTAAAATGGCCATTTTCTCAATGTATCGACAAACTGTCTGTTACTTAATGCCAACATAAATTTATTAGACCGATAAACTGTCCGTTAACGATTTTGGGTTTCTCAATATACCGACAAATAACATTGTTTTCTGTTGGCAACACCACTCAAAATACATATAAAAGTTGGGAGTCAGCTGATTGAATTTATCTGTACGGCATATAAAAAGAAAATAAACAATTGGCAGATGAGTGCTGGTTAGTTTTGCGACCGAATAGAAGCAAATGAGACATTGAGAAAACCAAATGTCCTTAATGTGCAGTTTTTCGTTGGGTAAAAAGATAATCGCCTAATGAGAAAACGGCCATAATACTTTTACCAGTTTTAAAAGCTAGTGCTAATTTTTGTTACAGTTAGGGTTACTTATTTTCCAAACTTGTTCAATTCTTAACAGCAAATAATAGTTTTCTGTTATTTTAGGGAATTTTTTTAATGAAACTGTTTTGCTATTCTCCAGCTCTAGAGCAAACGGTCTCAGTAAGCGACATTAAGCGGCACCTGTTGTATCATAAAAACACTCTCAAATCTTAACGTATGTTCTTTCCATCCGAATTTTTTTTCATTGGGATATAAACTGGATGGATTTCTGTGTTCGTAATTTGAAGTCGCTCATTATTGCTTTTGCTTTTTATTCTGATAAGTCGCATTATATGTCTTTGAACTCGGTTAATGAAGATTGATATTCTACGTGTGTTGTTTGGAAGGGCCCCTGAATTTTCAGATGAATAAAATGTAAAGAAGAGTGAAAAGAAATATATATTTTTATCACCATTCGATTATCGATATGCAATACAAAATTAATGAAGAGAAAAGTTTAATTATTTGATCTTAGAGACATACAAAAGGCAAGCTGAGCGACTAGTATCCTTAACGCATTGCAAGAGAATTTTGAAAAGAAATAGTGATACAAATAAGCTGCATTTATTTAAGATACTTTACATTGAATATCATTCAGTATTTGCTTAAAACCAAAATATATGTTACGTTAACACCTGCCGTGTTGCTTTAATCTCATGGTGGTCTTAAACATTGGAAGATAAACAAAGCTTTAACCAGCCGCACATGTGAAGGCGCAATATGTAGCACCTTGAATTGGAGCGGTAGCTATCTAACCTCCGCCGCCTTTGGCATATAAGCAGAAGCTGTTAAATAGCAAAAAAAGGACCAGCAGTCCATACTTGCCTATTGAATCGTGTAACAGCAGCACTTGAAGACGACTTTAATAGATCTTCCGTCCTGCGACTTTGGGATTGAACTGCAGCTGCCACGTGATCCCCGAAGGGTCCTCATCAATAGTCAGTCCGGAACCGTTAAACCTGTACCTTGTAATACCACATAGCATTTCTAGTCATCCTCGATCTTAAAAGATCTGACAAATTTGAACTCTGCCGAGTTTCAGCTATTGACTTAACCTGACTTCCCCAAAAGAGTAAATCCAAAACCGGCAAATGTTCTAAGGATTTCTCCCTTTATGTCACCGGGGAGGTGTAATAAACTGGCAGTTACACACCGTCTTAACGAACCATCTTTATGTTCACACAACAAACAATTTGTTTTTGCACACATGAATTTAGCTTCTGATGAATACTTTGTCGATGTTGTGTTCTTGTTTAAAGAACGTTGTTCAAGTATTTCTTATTTTCTCTAGTATTTTCATATTAGTATTTCTATTTTATACAAGTTGTCTTGTTATACAAGTGCATCTTTTTCCACATTAACGAATATAAACAATTGCTTGTCGGTAGTTTTGGCAAAACTTTTGTTCTTGTTCACACAAAATAATGCCTCAAGACGGTTAAGTCGGTGTGTAAGTGACATTTAGTATAACAAAATTATTACTGGGCATTTAAAACATATTTTATCCAAGAAAACCCTGGAATATTTTCTAAAACTAAACCTGTACCGCTGGTCTTTGGTTTCGTTTCTGAATTGATTGAACGAAGCCTGACAGGCCTTATAGCTGGCTGATTGGCTGTCTTGTCTGCAATATTCTAAGGAATTTTTTAAAAATTGGTTTAAAATATGCTTGTAATTTCGTAAATTTTAATGCTAACTAATTGCAACTTCTTGATAAGAATCGATCCTTATTTGGTTTAAGATTCCGTATGAAATTCACTCAGAAAAATTAATTTGCTAACACAAATCTTTTATAAATGTTGGTATTATAATATTCTGCTACTTTTTTTTGACTTAAATTTGCTTATTTAATCCAAAAGTACCAAAAAAAGTTGGTAAGAATTTTCCAAAAATTAGATTTTCGATAAAATACTTTCAATTTCCTTAGCAGAGAGATTTGTCTAGAGAACATTCTCTTACAGATTCTAACCTCTTAATTTGTTTCTTTTAATATCTAGCCCACTGTTTTATTTAATTATACACTGTTTTATGTATGTTTCGCAAATATTATTCCAGTATACAACTCCAAGTGATTCTATTAAAAAATTTCGAGAAAAAAAATTAATTGTATTTATTTTTGTGAAATTATTTATTGGTTTTCTAAGGAATTTTTGCACATTCATAAAGTTTATGAAGATCTTAATGAGAAATATTTAAAAGCGATAAAATGAAATAATGTTTTGTATAATTTTCGCTCTAAATTCAGTGCTATAAAATATTTGAGGAAGTTAAATGAATGAAGTAAATGAATGAAGGACATTGCTAGGGAATGTGGTGAAAACGTTGAACAGTATATGAAATATTCAAGGAGAGTTTGTATACAAATTATTAGGAAATTAGAAAAATTTCGAAGCAGTGAATAAAAAGTGTTTTAGGGGACCATACTACTCAGGTTTACGACCATATCGAGCCCTAACCGCGATAATTACGTAAGCCCTTAAAATCAAATTTTACAGGAGAGAGTTTTATTTATTATATTTCATATAAAAAAGGTACCTTATGTCACCATGCATTTTACCCCGGATCACCAAGTAGCACTGATTACTGTGGCAAACGTCAAATTTGATTGCTCAATTAAATTTGCAACGTATAGACTACATATTGCCATTAAAGGCAATTTATTGCGCAATTATTGCTCTTCTGATTACTTGAGCAATTATTGCTTAGCATTTCATTTCTTTGTACGTTTGTTTATGTTAAAGCAATTTCACGTGTTCTCCAGCAATATAATCAGCAATTATTGCACCATTGTTCTGCCGACGTTTTTGCTTGTGCTTAGCAATAAAAATTACTACGTGAATACCCAGTGAAGTGTTGCCGATAAAGTCATTTACTAAGAAGAAAAAACGAAAATTGAAAATGATGTCGCTTATGTTATTTTTGCTATTACTTTTTCGTTATTATGGTCTGAAAATTTATCAATATATATATATACAACTAATTTTTAGGTCGAACTTCGAACTATCGTGGTTCTTTGTCAATTTGTCTTTCCGTCCATCTTAAAATTTTGACTCGCAGTTAAAAGAAGTGTGTAAAATGTTCATAAATAAGACAAATTATTGCCATTTTGTTTTTTACATATTTGAACAATTGTTTTGTTTCATTTAGGGATCTGGTTTAAAGACTTGTATCTATTTTATTAGTGTAATAACTCGAACACATAAGATATTGATTTGAAAATAAAAAGTGTTTCAAAGAAATCATTTTTTTAAAGAGCCTGTAGGAAAATTAATTGGAACTAAATAAGAAATATAAAGAACAATTTTGTTTAATAAATTCAAATTTTCAATTAAATCTTTTATCAAAAACAAAAGACTGAAGACACAGATTGCTAAGCACGAAAAATGCACTTATTCACCAAAAAATAACTTTTTTATTCAAAACAAGTAAGAAAGTATAGTCGGTCAAGTCCGAACATATGATACCCTACACCACAGAATTTAAAAACACATCATACTTGTGTGTCCACACGCAAAGAAAAAACATGGTTGTGGTAAACATATTCTAAGAGCAACATATTATGATAAGAATTATGATTGTAGTCACCATATTAAGATTATTATTGAATCATATTATGACTAAATATACTCGTACTATTACATCATAATATTTTTCCCTTAATCATATTATTATTCTGTTAATCATAATATGTTAAGTAGGAATCATATTATTATCATGTTAATCATAATAAGCTAAGAAATTAATCATATTATTGTCATGTTAATCATAATAAGCTAAGAAGTAATCATATTATCATCATGTTAATCATAATAAATTTAGAAGCAATCATATTATGATACAGCACCTTTCATAGCTGTCATAAAAATACAAAATAAATTTAAATATGCTTGCATCGATTTTTTATTTTGTGGCTTTTTACAATTTTTCTTAATGTTAATCAACTAATACTTGAATGAACACCGCTAATATTTTAATTTTTTAATTTCTTTAGGCTTATTTTTTTATGGAATTTGATCTTTTAATTGTTTAACCGCTCACAAATAAAAAAAACGACACAACTGCTTCAAAATTATTTTACAAATGGCGCTAACATAATATGATAAGTTAAAAATTGTTTGATTGCATCTTTAACATAATATGATAAATGTATAGAAAGTTATCATGTTATGGCTATTAAATATCATGATATGGTTGTGAGAAATATAATATGTTTAGAAAGTTATCATAATTAAGTTGTTAGAAAAATAATTATTTTTCGGTCAACAATACTCAAATTCATAATTGCGATAAACATTGATATGTTTACAGTAACTATAATATTGTTGATATTAAATAAAAATAACAATTATTTGTGTACGACAACAATATATTGTTACATTAAACATAATGTATAAATATGGATTTATCTATGTTTAAGAACTTTATTAAAATCGGGTTTAAAGTTTGTGAGAGGCAGAAATTGTCTAACGACCTTGGTCCTTGTACCAATAAGAACCTATGTCCCAAATTTTTTCAAGTTATCTCCAATATTGCGACCTGTACTTTGCGCACAAGGTTACACGGATAGCCAGCCAGACAGCCGGACGGACTTTTTAGATCGATTTAGAAAGTGATTCTGAGTCGATCGTTATACTTTAAGGTTCTACACACATCAGCACAAATGCATAATACCCTCTCCACTAGTGTGGTGTAGGTATAAAAAGTCAGCATAACATAAAATTATTTACTAAAAAAAATAATAACTTTTACGCCACTTTACGATTTAAAATGGATTAAAAATTAGAACGATAGAAAATTGATAAAAATGTTCAATATTCAAATACGGCAAGAGCCAAAGTTTCCAAATAAGCTACAAGCATCTTGGCTATAAACATTCGACTACATGTGGGCGGGACTACAGAAGTTAACGTGCCACAATATAGATTTTTTTATATCTTAAGATATGTCTTGGTGAAGGTTATATAAGATTCGGCTTAGTCGAATATAGCACTCTTACTTGTTTTAAATTCGTTTAAGTTTAAAATATTTTTGAGTGTATTAAGAAGCGGAAGCGTGTAAATGCCATTTATTAAATTACAAAAACAAAAAACATATACAATATATCCTTAAAACTCTTAAGCAAAAAATCCAAGTTAATTAATATTTTTGCTCAATTTTCTTTAAACTCGACATTTTTCCTAATAAAAATTGTTATCTTTAGATTAAAATGAAAACAATTACTTATAAATTCAAACACTTTTCAATCAACTACGAAAATCTGCTCGAAAAATTCTACGAAATTTGTTCTCTATTCCCTAACTAAAATAAAACAAGTATGTGTCCCAAGTCTATTGTTTTCATTTTTCATATCAAATTCACAATCATAATTTTATTAATATATTCTCTCATTTCTTTAATCAATAAATTGTTCATTCATTCTTCTACTGCATTTGCGATCATGATCATGATCATCGTGAAGACGCTGACGATGATTAACATACACATCCGTTCTCAGTTATTAATATAATGTCAATATGACAAAACAAATTTCAACATAAAACCATACACTTTACAGCCTATAATTTTTCTAAAGCAAAATCCACAGCACAATAATAAAATTATTATTATATTTAATATTCCAGGCATATAATGGAATTTTATCACAAGTAAATAAGAACAGTAGAAAGAAAATAATACTAATAAAAAGAACTTCAGAATAAAAAAACAACTTAAACAATGAATGAAAAGGTACAATATGAAACATGTCGCAAATGCAAAGCAAAAATCCATGATTTATATACCAGTAAAAACTACCACAAGTTGTGGCAGTAGCAGTAGCTATAGTTTATGAAATATAAAGCGAATATGGTGGCATCTTGGTATGAGGGAATATAAGGGAGATTTATACAATGTTTATATAATATAAAAATCAAGATATCAATATGATGATTACCACCAAACTCAGCAGTCATAACGGCTACTGTATTTCTTAATAAAGATAAGCTTGACTATTGCACATACAAACGGCTCACGTTCACATACTTAATACACATGTGCCCGTTTGTATATTCATAATCAAAACCCTACAAAAGGACATATGGGTTGTGAATTATGACAAGAAACTCAAAAAAAGGGATAATGACCAAACCGAATTAAAGCGACGCTACTTGAGAAATTTTGAAAGCAAGTTTCATAAGGGTTTGGGAAATTTGTTAAGGTCGTTGTTATATGAAGCGTTCTAAAAAAAATGTATACCCTGCTTTTAAGTACTATATTTACAGAATACTTGAATACTTTTAGACCATTTTCTGTAAGGGCGAACTTACACCAACTAAATAATAAGAAAACTGACCATTACTTTAATGAGATAACCCATACCAAACTCTAACTTGTTACTAATAAGACTTCTTTCTGCACTCTCGTTCTTACATAATTGAAGACAGGAATGGTAATCAATATCGGAGAAATACACAAGACATTCGACCATCTCAAGCTAAAATAACACCACCGCCAGAAGTCGTTGCTGAAACCGAACAGGGTAAGTCCGAAGATTTGGCCAACACAACACAGTCATCGAGTATGGGAAAGGAACCACTTTCTGTTCTGAGACGATCGTCCCGAATAAGAGGTCAACCTCAACTTCTAAAGTATTGCTGACTTATTCCAAAAGAAGAGGGATGAGAAGTAGTACTCATAATTGTACTTCTATATTATACAACTATGTTATGTTGTGCTGCTCTATATAGTTTGCAAGTTTTACGCGCACACTTCTTTCTGTGTACCTTTAACGTAAAGTCAAGTATTTTCTAGAACAATATATCTATTTTTATTAATAAATAAATACATATAATTCGATAGCGCATTATATTATTTACACTTTTTTTAAAAGAATTAATTGTTTCAATGATTTCTTTTCATAGTTAGCGACTTTTAAAAGGCTTTGCGATTTTTGAGCTTGACGATTTTTAACAAATCTCTTTTTTCTAACAGTCCCACAATAAGGGAGAGTGTATTATTGTGCTTATCAGCCGCCACCCGAAACATTTCCGCCTCTTCTTCAACAACCTCGCAAAATCTGCACATCTTGGTACTAACATTTACTATAATAAACTGATGGTATCTAAGAACACACTGCCCTGTGAATGGGCCAACAAGTAGCCTAAGTTCTCCTTTTTCAAGCAGCCTGCCTACCTTGCCAGGGGATAGGGTCTCTTTGACTGTCTTAGCCCAGAAGTGGACGTCCATGTGTTAAGAAATTCACGTTTTTACCATGATAGTATCGTCCGCTTAATGTGACCGATATGGACGCCAAAAAAGTCTCAGGGCCTTTTAATAAACGGCGAGTGCCCTTGCTTGCCAAGCAGTCAGCCTTTTGGTTGCTCACATGACCCGGCCATACACGGCCATGAACCCAACACAAATTCAAATCATTGCGTTTCCCCAGATTATTCAGATACATAAGACAAGATAGTGCATTAAGAGCGGCCTGGCTGTCCGAAGCGGCCGGCTACGTGGTGATGTCTGCATATGATACTTGCTTCCTTTTTGGTGCTTTTTTATCTACAATTTGTACAGATGGTTTCCTTATTTTTTTTTTCAAAACCAATAATATTTCTTGTTGCAAACATTATGAAAAATTTGTATACAACAATGTAGAGCTTCCCTGACAAACATTAAACGACTTTTTAAAATAAAAGCAAGCAAAAGCAAATATGAATTGTTATCCAAAAGGGATGTGCTTCCTTTTTTTGTTCTTATTTTTGTAGTTTTTGTTAAGGTTTTTCTTCTTTATTTTATTTCAACGCTTTCAGCTATTCATTCATTCATATATTCCACATACATGTTGCAAACAAATCACGTACATAAAAACACCGCTCACATTTAGAACGTGGTATTTTTAAGCGTTTATAGCAAACAAAATTAAACTACCAACTGTACGCTCGCCATTCTTGTGACTAAATACTCGAGTTGGAAAAAAAGGAAAATAAATAAATTAACTAAACCATCTTGGAAGCAAAATATAGCTGTGACGGTTATTTTTTGTTTCTGTATAGATTTCCTTTAGCGACAGAAAACAAAAACAAACTGACTTTAAGTCAAATTTATGAGGAACAGTCAACGAATTTTTATTGTTCTGTTTTCTTTTTTTTTTTTAATAAATTAAAGAAATATGAATGCTTGGTATTAACATTATGTAGGTATTGTTTTATTTAAAAAAATCAGATTTCAAGATTGATCAGTTTTTTTTTTGAAGGATGTGCATTTCCTTTTTATGACTTACGTCATAATAATATATACGTTTCCGGTATATTCGAATTTTGTTAGCAAAACAGTTTTAGTTTAATTATAAAAAGTTATCAATGAAGCGTTTAGGACAATTTTCGTAACAAAAGACGATTAGTAAAATGCTTATTGAAAATTTTAATCCTTAGGAAATAATGCAAGTTTCCAAATAATATCACATATACATTTTTTGTTAATTTACATCATAATAGTGCCATATTTAAAAAATTGAGGTATCATTTTAATTTCAATAAAAAAAAGAGTTTTTTTTTTGAGATATTAAAAAAAAAAATTTTATTTCAGTTTATTACAAATTGGTTCCGGTTAAAAATGAAAAATTATGTCATTTAAGTGATCCCCTCCCACTTCCCCTACTGGCTCGGCTGGCTTCTAATCTTTTACCAAAATTCTTAATGGCAATTTAGCTGTTGTTAGGCAAATCCAACGGTTTTATCTTTTATTTAAATTATGTCCATATAATTAAACAAGAAATTTAACACTGCTGTTCGTGACTCATCGTTGACACTTTTATTTAAGTATGGCATTTTAGCTTAAGAGCTAAGCTTAAGAAACCCTTTTGCCCTCCGCTCTTATTTAGTACTAGAGAATTTTTGTGGCACCAAGTTTAACCTTGCCACCATGTATATTTGGCTTTGGCGCTGATTCGGCTTGTTATCGGAGATTCATATACGGCCTCATGTCGCATATATGCATATGCCGGAAGGTTTTCGACCAATGCACGCTTAACAAAAACCATTTGAGTTAACTAAAGATGAAAGTAAATGGATACCTTCTGGTGCATTCAAATATAGAGAGAGCACAAATCCTTGGCACTATCGCATTTGGCTTTGGCAGCTTTTTGGCTGGGATTCATATACGTCCTCATGTCTGTACACATTTTCCGGAATCTTTTCGACCAAAGCTCGCTTAAAAATAACCAGTTTTGCTCAATGCAGGTTTTTTGTGATAGTCTTACCAAATCTAAGCAACTCATAATAGATTGCAATTTTGATGGTGCCATCAAATATAAAAAGAACGCATTACCGCGGTTCCATAGATATCGGGCTTTGGCGCTTATTAGGCATTTTGACCGGATTTCACATACGACGTCATATCTTGTCTCATATTCTGGAAGGTTTGCGGACATATCTCGCTTAACGCGAACCAGTTATGTACAGTGCAGCTCCTTTGTGTTGTTTTGGCCGGATTTCAGCCGCTTAAATTAGCTTTAAGGTTTTATGGTCCCTCAAAATACAAAACATTACCTTGGCACCATGAACATTCTGCATTGGTATCTATAAAATGATGAAGCGGTAGCCATCATTCCTATACGGCCTCTTGTCGCATGTTTCGGAAGTTTTACGGCCAAATCTCGGTTTAGAGAAACCAGTTATGTTCGATATGAGGAATATCTCTTGTGATGTTCTGGCCAGATTTCGGTAGCTAATTGTAGAAATGCCCCTTTTGTGATCACATCAAATACAGAGAGAGGGCATTGCCTTGGTTCCATGGATATTAGAATTCAGCCTATGAGAAGGGATTCATTACTAGTTTTTTGGGTTGCTTTATGGGATCAAGTTTTCATGGCGTTCATCAAGCATTTTGGATATCCAAAATAGAAATTTAACATCAGTTTCAGCTAGTATGGTACCCTATTTCCTAACTGTAGGATAAATCCTCCTGCTGGTAATCCTTTTGAAATTGCTGCCTGATTGAACCGAAAACCTTTTGCAAGTTGCTCTTGAGTTTGAAACAAATCTTCATAGACTATTGCCGCCAAATCATTATCATCATCATCATTGAACTTTTGACGGACTCATATCCCAATAAAAAATTTTATCATATTGCGAAGCACTAATGGTACATTTAAAAAAATAAGCGCAGAATTATGCGCTACGCAATAAGACATACAGAAATGCAGTGAAGTAAGTGAAAAAAACTCTTAACAACTTTTATAAAAAAAAAATAACATTTCAAGTGCTACGGCATTCCCTTACTACGAAGCAGGTTTGTAAGGGAGAATACTAAAAAATAACTGTATCAAAACATTCAGTGTGTAAAGCTGATCGTTACATCCAACAATTTTTTTATGCGCTGAATAATGCGCTTCATGTGTCAAAAATGTCAAAGTGGGAACTCGCCATATAAAATTCATGTCTTCCGTATGCGCAATGGTAAGCGCAACTCTTATGTTTCTCCCTTACAAACCTGCTTCGTTGGAAGCTCCATTTTTTACTGGGATTTTTTATATTGAAATCGCCACTTCGGAAACTTAAAAAACATCTCGTGTACATTGAAATTAATAGACTGTGCTCAGAATAGAATTCAGTGAACAATTGACATGCTTTAGAAAGCCATCTTTATCTCAAAATCAAGAAGAAAAGCAACATTTACTAGAAAAGATAATTTGACATTCCGAGGTAAAACAAAATCGTTTTTGTTAACAATTTTACATAAAGAAAAGGGAACAAATGGCGGATTTTTATCATTTAAAATATAATACAATTTATTAAAGAACCTCAGGGAAGTGGACACCTCGCTGCTTCCTCAAAAACCTGGCGAAGAACTATTGCTAAAGAGCTGAGTGGTGAAAACTAGAGTGGAAAGAGCATAAGGCATAAAGCGAAAAGCATTCTTCAATTCACTGACAGAAAAGGCATCGTAACGCTGATGTATTTTGACATCAGTACTATGAAAATTGTCTTCGTTTTTGACCTCATGACCCTTTTCATCATGGTAATGTCAACCATAACATCATTTCGTCAAAGTGTCATCAGGGTCAAAATGAAATTGTGTCATCAATGGGATGACGCATCGGCATCACAGAAATGACGAACATGTCCTCAGTGCGATGACGCAGTAACATCGGAGAAAGGACACATTAGCATCAATTTAATAACAGTTTGTCATGAAGTCAAAGTAATTGGAATTGACTTCAGTCAAAGTGAGAGAAAATTATTATTTACTAACCCGTTACATATGCTTGCTTCACCTTGTACAGCAGAACTCTCGATAATAAGACACCAGCAATCATTCTACTTTAAAAATTTGATGCATTTAACTAAATAATTTAAAAAAATAGAATATAGAAATTTTTGCTTCTTATAATACAATGTAATCATGAAAATAATATTACTAAGTCCTAATTCACACGTTGCAAGTCTTATTGATCAGCTTGCGTATTTGTAGGCGATAGAGAGAGACAGCGAAACGTTTCTTTCATCGTCTCTCTCGCATATAAAGTAGCAAGCCGATCAATAAGACTTGCAACGTGTGAATTGGGACTAATATACAAAATGTGGCATCGAATTGATCTCACTACAGTCATAAAATAGATGACACGTAAAATTTACGAAATTGTACGAAGACGTTATTCATTGGACTGATGTTACTTTTTGCATCATTGACGCCATTTGTAGTAACATTGATGTCACAATTCTCATGTTAGGGCATCACCAATATGAAGATGCATTTTTCTATCAGTGTAGGAGAGAAGAAAGATATAAGAAGAATAGGATTAGAAGATTATGTTTGAAGTTTTTTGTAAGTTTCGCATTTTTTTCGAAATTTCCGCCAATAAAATATTTAGAAGAAGTAGAAAGTAGGGCTTCCAATCGGGAAATCCCGATCCCGGAAATCCCAGGATTTTCGGGATTAGGCGAATCCCGAATCTCGGGATATCTAATTTCTAATCCCGGGATTTTCGGGATCCCGATTTTTTTTATATTCTTTATTATTTTTGCATTTTTTTTAATAACTTGTATAAAGATACGTGTATTTGTTGAGAAAAAAAAGTTTAAAATACATTCGGATATATTTGAAATACATATGGACAATTTTAAATTGTATTTGAAAATTTTTAATATATTTGGATAATTTCAAAATAAATTTAGGCTGGGTTTTTGAGATGTCAGTTAATCTAGGTTTAGTTAATCTTAAAACATATTTTTGCCGCCATAACCAAGTATGTATACATAATTTTGACGGAACAGCTTAGTTTTGCTTAAAATGTTGGTCTTTAATACAACTTAACTCTAGTTTAGTTGAAATTTTGCAGTTTTTGTATTACGGTTTACAACTCTGTGTTAGTGCGGTTAACAAAAACATTATTTCATTGATATTCCGCACAAGTTGTTTTGATATGCGTTATGACAGCATTCACGTGAAATGTTGAACAGAGTGCCAGGCTTTATGCAATAAGTCGGACAATGGTTTCATTCATTAAAAAAAAAGGTGAACTAACCTATAGGAATAACAAAAACAGCATTGTACAATGTTGCCAACACAGTTATTGTTGTGCAATAAAAATCAAGATGTCTTTTGATTGTTGCCAATATATTGTGCCACCTTCGAATAACACATATACATTAGCGATATAATTGTACAATACGTAAAATTGAATAATTTTATTGCAAGTGTATGAGCCGCTTTACATTGTCTTTATGAATTTTGATCAATTACCCAGCAAAAACTTACATTTCAAAGTAATGAGTTAAAAAGCTAATATAACGACTCTTCACTACTTATACGTTGGCATTTTAACTCATTATTTTAACACGGTGATGTCATTGGAGGCAAGTACTTACCACCCTCGATTAAAAAAAGGGAGTTAAATAAGTCATTACCACATTCGCTTACAAATAGGGACTTAAAAAACGTATTACTCCGATGTCACCAAAATTACAACTCACATGTAATGACTTTAAAAAATATTTTGTTTTATTATTTTTTTTTTAATTCTTCTTTTTTTCTTATTTTATTTTTTTTTCTATTTTTTCTTATTTTACTTTGTTTTATTTTTTTTCTGTCTCTGGTGGGATTCGATCTCACAACCTCGGTGCTGATAGACTAGCTCACTACCAGCTTGTCTACTGGGGCAGTGTAGTTTTTGTATAAAAAAACTATGTTTTTTACTCAATTAAGAGCGTAAATATGAGATTAAATTGTCCATAAGAACAATAAAAACGTTGATTGAAAGTGGATTGAAAGATTTTGTTTCATTACTATAATGACATTTTTATTGTCATAATGAAAATTTAAATTTATGAAGGCAATTACCCAGTAAAAAATGTGCTCCAAAAGGAGCAGGTTTTGCGTATAAATTCATAACACAAATCGCTTCAAACCTGCTGATGGGATGCCTGATTTTTGTATGGGGTGTTCCCGGTTTGGAGGACTATTTTCTGCTGACAATAAGCGCTTCTTTTAACATGCAAACAAAGCACTCCTAAAGGGCTTTTTAGGGGCTTACTATATAAACATATTCATTAATGTTTTGCTTTTACTTTTGTTTAAATGCCTTTTTCAGCTATTTTCGCATATTTTTATTTTTTTTCGGTTTGCAACCTACTTCGTTGTCAGCACTAAAATAGCAGCTTTTTTGTATATTTTATTCTATATCATTTACTGCTTTATAAAAGCTCTTTTATTGAAGCGCTTTTTCTCTGAAGTGCTTCAAAAAACCCAAATTTTTTTTACTGGGTATTGAAATATGTAGCTTTTATAAAAAAATTGTTTTTATTCATAAAATTAATGGCATACATGTAACATTAGATGTATGAAATTATTAAATCTTACATTTTTTAATTAACAATTAAACATTTTTTTAAGTAAACTATAATTTTGTATTAATTTATGAATATAGTCATGTTTGTATATTGTTTTTTTATGTTCCCGATTAAAATTTTTTGTTTAACTTGGACAAACTTAAGTTTTCATATATCCAATGAAAATTTTTAACGTAATTACGAAATCCAATGAAGCGATTTTAACGAAAATACTTCATTATAACTATGAAATTCCATTAAGACAATGAAAATTTTCATTTACCCAAGTAAAATTTTTTTATGAAAATGATTCATTAAATATATGAAGCATTTTTCTTTCAGTGTAATAAAAAAAAATAAAAAATTGTAGGAATAAATATTTAAAACCAATTTGTATTAGATTTGAAAAAAATTAAACCGTAGATGCATTTTATTATGAATGAATTATAAATTTCGTTAATCAACTCATACACAAGTACTTAGGTATCAGATTATATGTCAGCCATTACTAAACTACTTCTATGTAATGCAGATGGTATGAAGTAGTCATTGAAAAGTAAGTTGTTCCGTAATGGCAAGTCATTACCAAGTTTTTGCTGGGTAATAATTTAAGTTTGTTTTTATTATATTTTTACAAATAAATAGTATACGTTCATGAAATGTATATTTTAACTTGAAAATTAAGTTGTTTTTATACAGTTTAAAATTTTTTTTTATATTTGGTATAAAAAAAAAATTAAAAAGCCCGAAATATCCCGAAAATTTTTTTAAAATCCCGTGAATCCCGGGATTCAAAATATCGCGAAAATCCCGGGATCCCGAAATCGAAATCCCGAAATATTTTCTTCAATCCCGAATCCCGGGATTCAGAAAACCAATCCCGATTAAAAGCTCTAGTAGAAAGCAATATTCGGATTCTTCCTTGTCTTATTTTGTTTTTAATTTCTGGCTTTTGAAAAGCTTTTTAAACTTTCAAATAAAACAATTTTTTTTTTATTAATATATTTTCATTTTACCTATTCTTCTCAATATGAACTCTTCCTACAACCCCTTTTTAAATTTTCACCTTTTAACACCTTAATTCCGTTATAATTTATGATGCAAATTTTAAAAGATATATTTTATGCAAAAATTACATAAAAAAAAATCAAATAAATGATTTTCTTAAAAGCCCAATTTTTTTACTTACATTTCTTACATGGTTAAACCGATAAACGATCTTGTGACACACTTAATAAAAGTTTTCAATGTAAATGACACACACTGGAGAAAAAGGAAAAGAGAAGACAAACGTAATGAATCTACATTTATAGCTGCAATAATGCTGAACAAAAAGTTCATATCTCTCGTTTCTTTTCCCTAAAAGAAATGAAAAACCAAAAAAAAAAAAAAAAAACACTCGGCACTTATAAACTCCAACAATAAAGTAAATAGTAGAAGTATTATGGCATGGTTTATGTGATGGTGGTCCATTTGTTTTCGCTGATCATTTGTCGCATTTTTTTGTTTTTTTTTTAAAGCGCGTTTAATAAAATTGCCTTTAAAACGCCAAATAAAAGCAAATATGTATATTCAACCAACCAACAACTGACAACAAAACTAACAATTTGTTAAGGCATTGTGGCAACAGTACAAACAAAAAATATGACTTTAACAGGCTTAAGTGTCTTTAATATTTTTTTTTTTTTTTTTTTTTTGGATTGTTGACTGCGTAACATTTGAGATGCTAAAATATTAAAGGTGGTCGATCGGTTGTTCTTTTTTTAAACGAAGAAAAACTTTTGCATATAGAAAAAAAAACGAGCATTATTATTAATAATAATACAAAAATAAGGCTTAAATAAAAAAAATACGATAGAAAATAAATGACAAAAGAGAAAAAAAGCAAATGCTATTATTCTAAGTTATTTTCAAAATACCCTTTATAAACTTAAATATAAAAAAAGCTTTTTTAAAGATAAATTAGGTCTGTTTAATAACACAGTGCAACAAAATTCGGGTCATCGCCACCAGTCTCAATGCTTTCAACGCGAAATGAAACTGGACTATTGGTAGAGCAAATCTGCCAAAGGGTTTTGAAAAGTTCGATCGGGTTCCCGAAATATGGGCTCCTAAAGTTTTTGAAATGGCGTTTGGTATAAGTCAAAAAATATATACTAAATTTACTTCTGAGCTGAAATACTATTTCAGATGTCTTCAGTAAAATTGTATGGTGATTCTTTCTTTAGAACAAATTAACCCTCTAACACTAATTTGAAGGGGTACTTTTTGTCCTCCACACAAAAGTATACTTAAACGGCACTTTAGAGGGTTAACATGTTCGACGAATATTTTATGCATCAAATTTCACTAGGGGTCTTCAAATACCAAAAACTCGTGCAATGTATGTAAAACGGGTTTTCGAAAAATCCAAAAATTTCAAGGCCCGTAATTTTTCAAAATCCGTTTTACATACATTGCACGAGTTTTTGGTCTTAGAAGGCCCCTAGTGAAATTTGAATTTTTATGAAATTCACGTTTGAACAGTGATGTCATATTATTTAAATTTACCTTGAAAATCAGCAATAGCCTCGTGCAACTTCAGCACGACTTCGTGACGCACGGATAATTGACTTGACTTAACAGGCTCGTTCATAAGCAAAGTTGCTACTTTAGGAGTAAGACCAATCTACGATGGACACTACAGTTATAATAACATCCGAAAAATGCAGGGTTTGGTGATGTTTTCACACACCATCGGATCTTATTTCTTTAAAAATGAAACCAGAACTCACGTTTCGGTCAATGGAGATCATTACGACACAATGATTTTTTTATTTGAAAATATGGTTGACATTGATCCGGGCGAGATATGGTTTCAATATTATGGCTCTACATGCCATCAACTGGATGATGTCTATCGAGTTCGGTCGGGTGCTTTTGCTGTACAAGCTTCATTTCCATGTAAATTATGCTGATGCTAGTTTGTTCAACGTTAATGTAACTGTTTGCAGATCTGAGTTTGCGAACAATCCATCCAAATTTTCATCTTTAAATATCCTGGCGGATGGGTATCTGCCTTGTCGTTTAAAGGAGCGTAGAGCTGCTGAACGTATTTGGCCAAAAACATTAGATGATACGGCATAGGCAATGGTTGGCAAAGGTTTTTAGCATCTTTGTGGTGTGCTTATTCACACAGCTCAGGTTTCACATCCATTTAGAAGGTATGCTAAATGCAGGTCTCATAACTTCTTGTCTTAACATCACGACAAAGATGTAACTTTTCTCGGCGAGTACTTAGCCTAACGAGATTTGTCTATCCCATTTTCGACGTCTTAATCTGCACCACTGTTTGTTAAAATTGTACAGCCGCAGTATTTGAAGGATTTAACATATTTTATAATAGTACTATTAAAGCTCATGATCTTTATTTTCTTTGTGTTGATGCCAAGCCCAACCCAAAATGCATTTTGATGAAGGAATTGAAGTTTGAAATTTTTATGCTCCAAACTATCTGCAAGCCATAGATAGTCCAAGCCTTTTAATTTCGTAAGTGCAGGCGACTGCATGTCATTAGAAGCTGTTGCGTTTCACTCCACTATTACTACATACAGTACTCCAGTAATAACACGAGTGGCGAAAGTAACAGGCCTACGTAATTTGTCCTTTAAACAGGATCCTTTTTGCCGTATTGCAATACATGTTTTTAATTATATTTGTAACTAGCTGACCCGACAGATGTTGTCCTATCCAAATTAGAAAAAATGTTTGCGTTCGATTTTTAAAATCCGTTAAAAAGATACGAACATTTGAAAGAAAAATTAGTCAAATCGATGGAGCCGTTTTCTGATTTTAGGTAAATCGAAAAAAGTGGGCGTTAAAGTGGGCGGGGCAAAATTTTCTTTCCGTAAAAACCTAAGTTGGACCATGGCGATGATTTCAAAGAAAAAATCGTCCAAATCGGTCAATCCGTTCTCAAGTTATGCGCTTAATAGAAAAAGTGCTAAATTTTTCTTTCGATGAAAACTTAAAATGGATTAATACGAACATTTGAAAGAAAAATTTGTCAAATCGATGGAGCCGTTTTCTGATTTTAGGTAATTCGAAAAAAGTGGGCGTAAAAGTGGGGGGGGAACAAAATTTAAAATTTATTCAATTTTTTAATTCCCTAATTCTTTTTGCAAAACGTTTTAATTTGTCGGGCTATTCTTCCTTCCACATTGTTAATTTTGCTTTCTGCAATATCAATTAATTTGACTGAATCATGTAAGATGCTGCATCGGTTTAAAATAGAAGGATCTTTTGTCAAAATCTTGAAAATCTTGTATTTAAAGCAAAGCTCCAAAAGAAGTTGTTTATTGTTGTGATCGATCTACAACGGTAAATATAAAACATATTATATCCGATTGTCCGCTCTATGCACAAGAACGAAAATTAATCTTTGGACACACTGACCCTATGCTAGCTCTCTCCTCCCCCTCAAATAAATCTGTTACAGAATTAACAAAGTATTTAAGATTAACTAAACTGTATCACTACATTTAATAACACTATAAAATTAGTTTTAGTTGTAAATATGAACTTGTAAATACTTAAGAATTGCCCTTTTTTTAGCATAAGGCCATGTAGCTATAGCTATACTTTTAGCATTAAAATATTTATATTATAATGTTAAACCTAAATAAATAAATAAATAAAATTTTAAGAATTTTTTTTTTTAAGCTTATTTTTGTGTACATATTTAAAAATTTTATAATATGGATATTAAAACTAAACTACCCAAAATGTCAAAATATGCATTAAAAACATTAATATGCAAAAATATGCATTTTCACCAAAATATGCAAAAACAAATCGCATCCCTACTCATGAGCATTAAAATCGGGACTCAGTCCTACCCAATGTTTTGTAGTTGATAACTACATGCTCAAGCAATTAATGAATTATCAGTTAAATCTTTTTGATTTAAAGATTGGTGGGCTTCGATGGATAAGATTTGCTATTTTAATGATTTTGATTTCTTTTTTAAAATAAATTTTGAGCCTAATTTGTTGTTAAAGCTCAATTTAAAATGAGTTAAATCTTTTTGATTAAAAGATTGGTGGGCTTCGATGGATAAGATTTGCTATTTTAATGATTTTGATTTCTTTTTTAAAATAAATTTTGAGCCTAATTTGTTGTTAAAGCTCAATTTAAAATGAGTTAAATCTTTTTGATTAAAAGATTGGTGGGCTTCAATATATTGGATTTGCTATTTTAATAATTTTGATATCTTTTTTAAAGTAAATTTTGAGCCTTATTTGTTTTTAAAGCTCAATTTAAAATTAGTTAAATCTTTTTGATTAAAAGATTGGTGGGCTTCAATATATTGGATTTGCTATTTTTATAATTTTGATATCTTTTTTAAAGTAAATTTTGAGCCTAATTTGTTTTTAAAGCTCAATTTAAAATTAGTTAAATCTATTTGATTAAAAGATTGGTGGGCTTCGATAGATAGGATTTGCTATTTTAATGATTTTGATATCTTTTTTAAAATAAGTTTTGAGCCTAATTTGTTTTTAAAGTTCAATATAAAATGAGTAAAACCTTTTTGATTAAAAGATTGGTGGACTTCGATAGATAAGATTTGCTATTTTAATGATTTTGATAAATTTTTTTAAGTAAATTTTGAGCCTAATTTGTTTTTAAAGTTCAATATAAAATGAGTTTAATCTTTTTGAATAAAATATGTGGGCTTCGATAGATAGGATTTGCTATTATCATGATTTTGATATGTACATTTAAGTTATTTTATGATTTTGATATCTTTTTTAAAGTAAACTTTGAGCCTAATTTGTTTTTAAAGTTCAATATAAAATGAGTGATAACTCATCTGAATATAGGTATGTATTGCAAATTTCATGCTAAAATTGTTTTAAATCTAAAAGTGACGTTTGAAATAAGACTACTAGATAATTTTTTTCTATAGATAAAAAGACATTTGAGTTTTAAAATTTTCTTAACTTTATTAATAAACTTAGTACTTTTTTAAAAATATACAGCGCCTGTACCATGTAGGTACTAAAAGTTACGAAAATTTAGCCAATTACCTATAACAATAATTAAACATGTTACGACGGGCCTTCAAAATTTACGAAAAATATTACATACCACCTATGTAACCAAATTATATGCATAGCTTAAGGTATAGCTTTAGCCAACTTAATAATTTATTTAAAAAAAATCTAAGAAATTCATTATTCCTTTACTTACCCTTTAAATTTTAAGTTAAAATCACCTTAAAAGAAATCACTATTCCCAATTTTGTTTAAATTCCAATAATATGGTTAATAAATTCCCATATGTAAACAAACCGGTCTCTTTTTTTAATCTCTTTGCTTTGTTTGCTCTCATTATAAATTGGTTTTTTTTTTTGTGTTTTCCATAGTAACAAAAACAAACACTTGCCCTTGCTAATTGCATTATTTTTGTTTTTGCAAAAACCACTCTACTAAAGAAATGTAAGCAAACGCACAATTAATAACGCGCATATGAAAACAACAACAACAACAACATTGTATTACTTTGCTAAAGATGATGATTAATTTTTTTAAAACAAACTTTCAATTAAATACACTTAAATTTTAGCAATAATTTTAAGTTTTTTGCTTTAAATTTGTAATTAACATATTTGTTACACTTTAGGCTTCATTTATATACACTTTTATATTTATTTAAACACTTTCAAACCATTTAAAAATGGATTTTAATTAGCTTACATGAAATTTAATGCGTAAGTTAAGAATTCTACCAAGAAACTGATAATAAAAAGAAAATAGCGGATTTAGTTTGATTGAAAAAGGGTTGCCAGTAAGGTTTTGTCTCCATAAAGTGGGATCCATAGAAAATAAGCGGAATTAAAACAAATTTCGTTGAATATAAAATTGTTTGTATACAAAAGTTAATTTTAGGGAAGAAAGGAAAAATAAATTTACTGCCTGGCCCACGATGTCGACAAGAACATTTCTTTCGCATATTTATATTGAAAACAATAACAAAATTTAGATTTTGTTTTTGTTTTCAATACAAATATACGAAAGAAATGTTCTCGTCGATATCGTGGGCCTGGGCCTGGGCCTTAGAGTATGCATTATATGGTGTTCAGATATACATTTTTATTGAGTTTAAAGGTATTCGGTTAATTGACAAAATAAATTATCTTTTTGTTCACACAAACATAATTTAGCAAATTTTTTGACTCAAACACTAAACTTTTAAATTTTTTTTTTTATCAAAAAATATTTGACAAAATTGTATGAAGATGTAGAAATGTTATCGTTTTTACTCCAAATTGTCGCTTTCACTTCACGTGAAATTTTAAATCGATAAAGATTTTCAACTGGATTTTTGTAGAAATAAACGTATAAAATAACGAATAAACGTAATTTCAAGAATAGTTTAGGTAGAGAAAAGAGGTGCTCAAAGTATGAGTATATAATTTTAAATTTACGTCATTGCGATTTACGGAACAGCCCCGATTTTTTATAAATAATTATTGTTTTAGTGACAATGTTTAGTATACAGATGAAATCATTTTCACTTTCTGAGTCGATTTTACGATGCCTCTCAGTCCGGCTGGCTGGTTGTCTGTCCATGTAGCCTTGTATGCAAAGTACAGGACGCAATTTTGAAGGTAATTTTATGAAATTTTGTAAATAGGTTTCAATACGTAAGCGCTAAGCCTACTGAAAATGGTGAGAATCGGTCCATAATTTCACATGGCCTTCATATAAACTTCTTTCCGGAATAGTGTTTTTGCCTATGAACCATCTTATTATATTGGTATTAAGATAACATTTTGACCAAACTTATTTTATTGCAATTCAAATCATCTTAGTAAATTTTATTGGAATTGGTCCATATAATGTTGATATTGACATAACAATTTGCCAAAAAAACTCCCATAATAGATACTATGCCAAACTGACCATAGCTCCCATGTAAGCTCCCTTCCTAAAATCACAAAAGCATATCCAAATTTCATATAGATGAAGATATCTAAATAATATTCCGCACAAAGAACTTTTACATGAATCTTTACCTCGTTTTTTTTGCTGGCAGGTCTATGGGTAATCATGGCGGCATGAAATAACCCCCAAATGCGTAGGGCCTTATTTCATATGCAATAAAGCCCCATTATTGAAAATGAAATTAGCCCCCAACGAAATGAAATAACGCCCCAAACATAAATGAAATAATTCCCTAATATTTGGGGCTTATTTCATATGAAATAAAGCCCCAATTTCTGAAATGAAATAAAGGCCCAATATACATATGTTATTATACAGTTTTGCTTAAAAGTATCACGCGATATATATCATGGCATGATATACCAAACACAAGCATCGCCAACAATGGCTTTTCTGCATAGCCGGCCTTCGGCCGGGCGGAATGACTTTTTCCTCTATGGTATAGCAAACACCGGCTTCGCTAGCTAAAGCTTCTCTGCATAGCGCCAGGATTTTCTCCTCTATAGTATAAAAATACCGACTCGGCCCGGCTATGCAGGGCAGCTTTTTTTTATCGAAGCCGGTGTTCTGTATACCAAAGTGGATAAATATGTACTTGTGCCCAAAAACGTTTTCATTATAAATTTGAAAATGAAATAATCCCCCAAAAAATATATTGGGGCTTTATTTCGTAATGATTTTTTGGGGGATAATTTCATATGAAATAATACCCCAATTAAAAAAATGAAATAACACCCCAAACAAACTGAAATAACCCCCCAAAAATCGTTATTGTTTTTCTCTGTACAAACTTTTGGGAGGTTATTTCATTATTTTTTTGGGGGGTTATATTTTGGGGTGTTATTTCATGCCGCCGGTAATCATAGGTCCCAAATAGAGTATACTCTAGCAATTTAGTCCCTATAAACTGTGGTGTGGAGTATCCAATGGTCGAGTTTAATTGTTTTATTCAATAAAAAGATGTTATACACTTTTACTACGTGTGCTTTTTTATTTTATAGCCATAATTTGTTACAATTTATGTAAATTGTGTACAATTTTGCCATTGAGACGGTACAATTTACGGATTGTCAAATCCGAAAAGTGATAGTCATAGGTAGTTGTACTCGAATGTATTGCATTATGAATAACACTTGTCAAAGTCTTAATTACTGTGCTCCTCAATTATAGCGCCCCAAAAAATTTATCAAATGCAATATACATTATTTTAGTACACAATAATTTTATTGTGTCAGCATTAAAAATCTGCTATGATATGAAATCTTTTCAACACCCTGCAAATAATAGTGGACCACCTGGAATGGTCCGATGTAATGCAAGCAGGGAACATGTCATTGTTAAAAAGTGTTTGTAGTGAAACGACATGTCTTCGTTTTTTAACGACGTGCTTTCGTTTTTAAACGACTTCATAACTTATCCTCTTGAGTATACCATGGAGTTGTTTTAAAACTACTCCTTTGTAGTCCAAAGGACCATATACCTGCCCTAGGACATCGTAATGTAAAATAGACCGTGTTTTTTTCATACGTTTGGGTTACTTTTGGACTAGTCCTAGTACCTTGTGGGCTACACTTTTCACGCGTGTTTGGACTAATCCTATTATTTGCAGGGCAGTTACACACACATACACACACACTTGTTTAAAGGTTACCGTATAACGTGTCGTCTTTGACTAGAATCCGAAAAATAAAACTATAGCTCATACTCAAATAAAAAAAATCTCTTAGCTCCTAAGTAACCCACTAAGGTCAGCTACAAGAGTAACTGAATGCACAACCAGTATGATTAACAAAAATGGAAAAAAATTTAAAAAGAAAAAAAAAAAAATATTAAAATCAACATAAAAGAAAATGTTGCAAATAAAATGACAATAATTTTTTATAACATTGTTTGACATCCTTACAAATCGTCTAGAAAATGTACACCGACTAAGCAGCTTTTTGTGAAATTATCATCAATGTTTGTTTGGACTTCTTTTTGTTGCACGAGTATTATTAGTTTAAAGCAAGTTATTCGTTGTTCTTTTTTTTTTTTTGTTGTGCATATTTAGCATACACTGATAGAAAAATGCATCTTTATATTGATGATGCCCTAACATCAGAATTGTGACATCAATGTTACTACAAATAGTATCGATAATGCAAAAAGTAACATCAATCCAATGACTAACGACTTCGTACAATTTTGTTATTTTTTACGTGTCATCTATTTTATGACTATAGTGACATCAATTCGATGCTACATTTTGTATATTAGTAACATTATTTTCATGATTACAATGTATTATAAGAAGCAAAAATTCCTATATTCTATTTTTTTTAAATTATTTAGTTAAATACATGAAATTTTAAAAGTAGAATGATAACGAAAACCATATGGGGCATGGTGCTGGTGTCTTATTATTGAGAGTTCTGCTGTAAACGAAGGTCGTAATTCAACAAACGTGAAACAAACATATGTAAGGGGTAAGCAAATAATATTATTCTCTCACTTTGACTCAAGTCAATTCCAATGACTTTTACTTAATGACAAACTGTCATTAAATTGATGCTAATATGTCCTTTCTCCGATGTTACTGCGTCATCGCACTGAGGACATGTTCGTCATTTCTGTGATGCCGATGTGTCATCCCATTGATGACTTAATTTCATTTTGACCTTAATGACACATTGGCTAAGAGATGTTAAGGTTGACATCACCATGATGAACAGTGTCATGGGCTCAAAAACGAAGACACTTGTCATAGTACTGATGTCAAAATACATCAGCGTTATGACGTCTTTTCTATCAGTGTAGATAGAGCAGAAGAGTGAAGTATAGTACAGAAGACGAGAAAGACGGAAAAAATGTTGGTGGTATGTCCAAATTGAGGCTTTAAGTAGTACAAGTCATCTTATTTTTCTATTTATTCTTTTTTTTTTTTTGCTGCACTTTATTTTATTGTTAATGTCGTTGTTTAGGTTTGGCTAATAGTTTAACAAGTTTAAACACTTACAATCATTTATCATTTAATGTATTTTATGAAAACTTCTCTTTTTTTTTTATTTGCTTAAAGTTCTCGCATATCAGGTGTGTTTTATGGGTTGTCCCATTAAAGTGGAATTATATAGATTAGAAATATTTTATTTGTTTGCGATAAAAAGCCCTTATGAACTTTAGAATAAGTAGACAAAATGAATAAAAGCAGAAATTTATATCAAGAAAAATTTTGTAATTAAAGCTTTAACTTTAAGACTGTGCTTCATCGAAATTAGAAATGGCTAAAGACGGCTAAGATTTACTAAAATGCTTCCGAGAAGCACCATGGGTCCTCGCACTAGGTCAACCTATCAACTTCTCAATGTAAAAAAGCACAGTTAAGTCTTTAAGTATTTAATTTGGCAGAATTATACACTCACCCCTTGCTTTGGAGCTAGAGCATTTTATACTCTGCTGCTATAAGGCAAGCTTCTGCTAAATTAGTAACAGTACCCAATGAGATCCGCCAGCAGCCGAAGATCCCCTCAAAGATGGAAAAAGAACGAAATGTTGGGATCACTTAAATTTCCTACCAAAAATGGATCTTTTATATGAAAAACTAACAAGTCTATTTATTCGTAAACTAGACATACTAGAGCTAAACGGATGAAAATCTGGGATCACTCAAATTTCCTACCAAAAATGGATTTTTTATATGAAAAATTAAAAAGTCGATTTATTCGTTAACTAGACGTCCTAGAGCAAAACGGATGAGAATCAGGGACAACCACCACAGGAATCCAAAAAGGCCTCAAACTGTCAGACTAGAACTGGGGTTCAAGCGGCTACTGACTCCCGTGGTGCCAGATATTATTAAAGCTGAGCCACGTTCTCAAGAGATTTACTAATATCCAACATTTCTAATTTTTCGAATTTATTCTATGAGCTAAATTTCAGTTATGTATTTTATAAAGCTTTTTTGTAATAGTTCTATTCCTACAATTTTTCAGAAATGACTTTATACACTACCAGACTAATTTTGAACTCTGCCGCATTCAAGGTACACAGAAAAAAATAATTTTCATATTTGAATACGAAATTCGCATATTTGATAAAAAAAAAATTTTTGAATTTTCTGCGATGACGATTTTTGCATGATTGATAAAAAAGTTTGTAGGTATAGTTATTGAATTTTTAGTCAACAACCAAGTTTATTGAATCAATAAAAATAGTTGTTGCCCAAAACAATTTTTTTCAACAAAATGTTTACGTGATTTGTTAAAATAAATTGTTGGAAATGTTGAATAAATCAAACAAAATGTTTATCGAATCTTTATTTATTTGTTTATTAATAATGATGTGCTAAATTCCCAATTTTATTTTTTGATAAATACACTAAAACTTATTATTGGGGGATAAGCTAGTTCCTGTGCGCATTTCGCTGGTTGCTTAGGCCAGATCATCAGGAAACCTTTTTCTAAAGACTTTGGCAAAGCTAAAGATATTTAACCAAATAAAAGTGTTAAGCGAATGAGAATTATGACCTATTATAAAATGGACAAGAGTTGTAAAAATACTGTTTTAACGTTGATTTAAATATTTGTTTTATTGAATATCAAGAAATATTTAAATATTTCATTATTAAATATGTTTTATTGAGTGCTATTTTGCCAAGTGTGTATTTGATAAATTTTTTCATTGAATGAAACAAAAAGTTTGTTGAACAAAAATTATATTTTTAACAAACTGTGTTGTTAAAAATTTTCTTGAGATATTTTTTCCTGTGTATAGACTGCACCTAATTGCCACAGATGATGTAAGACCTAAAGGTGAAATATTCTTAAAATGTCTCCTTACGTAACCCCTTCAGTGGAGGGAGGGGAAGGGCAGTTGGTCATTCTGTTTCTAATTTTTATAATATTGATCTTACAGCCTGCTTATTTAAAACACAAGTCTTCTCACTTGGAGTTTTCGTATTAATACGATAATGTTTAAAATCTCATGTTTGACATAAACCGAGCTTTTTTTCTTTCGTAAATCAACATTATTGCCAATGCGTTAATATTCGTACATTTGCATTCTTTTTTCAAATAAATCTTTGGTTTTTATGGTTATCCCTGGTTTTTGTTTACAACAATTAATATTGAATTTCAAAAACAAAATATTCTACAAAAAGTGTTAGTAAATTAGTAAAAAATAAAAATCTTTAATAAAAATTTTAACAATAATAGGAAGAAAAAAAAATATATATATATAAAGAAGAACTTTTGCTGCACATCAACATATAGATCTGTTGAAGATATTCGCGTGATATCACTAGTTTTTTATAACTTTTGGAAAAACAGCCCTTTTGTTTTATTTATATGTAGCGCTGCCGTTTAAAGTCCGATCTCATCATTTTGCATATCGTTATTCATGGATTGACATTGGCTTTATTGTTGCCTTTAGTGATTTTTTAATCCAACATCAAATTCTGGGCGCCACTAATGCCATCTCGGATCCCTTCCCCAAACATCCAATTTTTTTCACGTGCAAAGAAAGTCCTTCCAAAACTTAGTATGTATAGTTCTTGTATCTTTTATGAGACGCATCAAAATTTAGCCCATTTTTTTCTTTTTCACATACATCTTACATTAAGCAAGGTAGAACCCAATACAAAAAAAAATTCCACCAGTAAAGCTCTTCAAGAAAAGTTATATTTATTAAGTTTCAAGAATTTTTAAAATAAATCCATGAACGATAAGCGATATGACGAGTTCGGACTTAAATGGCTGCGCTCTATATAAAAAAACAAAAAGGGCTGTATTTAGGGGCGTGGCAAAAAAATTTTTACTGTTTTAGAAACTTTGTTGACATACCTTTCATTCAAGGAGCAGACTGTCACAACCTTTTTTATTGTATAGAGGCCGACCCGCTCTATTGTACAAACGTATATATTTTTCAGTATATAGTTCCATTTTGTTTCTAGAATTTGTTGAACCTGTAAATACATATTAATGTAATTGTAAGTAAACCTATATAGAATAATCAGTATTGTGGTTATTTTGTTGAACTATTTATGGTTTTTAATCCAAATTTTAAGTATTTTTATAATCAGGCTTAAGTTCATCAAATTGAATTTTCATTAAATTATTTTTATGAAGAAAGGAATTTTACAACACGAAAATTAGTTAAAATTGTTATTGATAATTTGTCATTCTTGACGTGGCTGGGGCTCGAACCCCAGCCGGCAGGTTACCATGACATGATTCGATCGCAACCACTCGATCTCCTCAGATGGATTTGCCGTCTTACACTCGCAGCCATCGACGACTGCTGACGTCAATAGTCAAACATCAATCCTTAAACCAAATTGTATTTTAACCTTTGGTAGATCGAAATTTGCTTTTCTGAATAATTATCCATTTTTAATTGATTTTACGTGTTTTTTCCTTACTTCTGCTTTCTCGTACTTTTGTCAAGAATTCTTCTTGAAGTCGAAAGTACATTTTTTGTTTGTTTTTTCATTTTTGTCGTTCTTTTTTGTTGACCTTTTTTTAGCACAACTTGAAGGACAAATGATCACATAGAGCTCGTGCCTTAGCTTTAACAATAATCAGTATTGTGGTTATTTTGTTGAACTATTTATGGTTTTTAATCCAAATTTTTAGTATTTTTATAATCAGGCTTAAGTTCATCAAATTTAATTTTCATTAAATTATTTTTATGAAGAAAGGAATTTTACAACACGAAAATTAGTTAAAACTGTTATTGATAATTTTTCATTCTTGACGTGGCTGGGGCTCGAACCCCGGCCGGCAGGTTACCATGACATGTTTCGATCGCAACCACTCGATCTCCTCAGATGAATTTGCCGTCTTACACTCGCAGCCATCGACTATATAGAATATTTTATAATGGTATTTGTTTTTTAGGTTTCTTTCTTTAAAATATCCCAGATATTTTCCATTTTTTTAAAAATTTGTTTTTTAAACAAATGCCTTTTACTTATCGTTTTCTTTTTTTCACTTTTGTTTTCATTTATTATGATGATATGAATGTTATAAGAACCAACAATATGTTGAAAAAAATTAAAGCTTTTCACTCAACGGATATACATATGCATTCATTTAATAAAAACCTAAATCTGATTTTGTTCGTTTCTTTTACGAACAAATATTTTTATTTTCTAACCTAGCATTTACACGTGAAAGTAAATTTCTTGAAATTTACACACACTTTTTCACTAACACACACATAATTTTGGTACTTTCAGCCAATCGGCTGCTTCTTCGATTTTTCGTTGATAATACGTATATTCTACTTGCAAGAAAGTACTTTCACGTGTATAGGCCAGGTAAAAACAGGTTGTAAGTCCCTAGAAAGTTGAGCAATGTCCTTCTGCCCCTGATGAGGAATTGGTTCTTACATATTTTTTTTATCGCAAATGGCTTGAAATAGTTTTCTATTAGAATTCATCTAGAACGGTTCACAAATGGCTGCAAAATAAGAAAAAAAACCATGACTGCATCTTAATTTTACCCATTAAACTATATCTTTCAATAAGCTTTTCAAAATATCGGTATCGAAAAAGAGCAAAATCGTTTTTTAAATTAACGAGATTTTCTTTCTAACATAATGAATTTGGCACAAAAGTGCCCATACCATAACAGGTAAGAAGACCAAATTTGGCCAGGCTATTTCTTGAATATAAAGAGGACTTATTATTTCAACATCTTAACATGTGATTCTGCATTTTTATTTATTTTATCTTTCACCAGAGAGACGTTTAAATCTTTGTGTATATTGAAGATTTTGAGCTACAAAAATTTCATTTTATCCTAAACATGAATGGAAACAACTATTAAGTAGCAAAATAAATAAATAAAAAAATTTTTAAAAATTTGTTTTAATATGATTTCCGAATGACGTGCTAAATTTCCAATTTTTCTTATTTGATAAATACACTGAAATTTATTGTTGAGGGAAAGCTAGCTTATATGCGCATTTCACTGGTTGCTTGACCAACTCATCAGGAAACCTTTTCCAAAGATTTTAGAAAAGCTAAAAATATTATATAAATAAAACCCTAAAGCGAATAAGAATTATAAACACTCAAAGTCTTACTTGTAACAATATTTAAGCTTAAACAAAACAACAACAATAAGCAGTGAGTTAATGTTTTCTTACATTCCCCTACAATTGGTTGGCTTTTTTCCGACTCGAATTGTTGTTTTGCTGGGTTATATTTTAAAATGACCTAAAGAAGAAAAAAAAAGTTAAGTGATGTAAGAGTTCATACTTGAGCATATAATCTGATATTTTCATAGATTCTATATGGAACTTTCTAAGTAAAAGCTCTAACAATTGACCCACAAAGATCACAGATTGGAAAAGTTAGCAGGAAAGCAGGGGGGGTTTAGATTTCGTTCTTGCGTTTTTGTATTTTAGTTTCGTTTAATGCTAAGGCCGTACCCCATAACATCTTACTGGCTTTAACTAGCGTTATAATATTAACCTTATCTATGGTTTAAGTTAAGTTTGCACGAAATCGGCTTAGGGATTCCGCAGATATGGCATTTAGATTTTCCTATATATGCCCTCCATTTTGAAATGCTCCGAAAAGGCTTAACTGAATTTTTTATTTGTTAGGTATGAGAATAGATCGTAGAGTATATTTTATATCGCTAAAGGGCGCAAAATAGGGCATTAGCTCCCCCTCCCTATATCTTTTTAGCTAATCAACCTGTTTTCTTAGAATTTGGCATGCAGGCAAAGTAACATCTGAAAGAAAAAAAGGGAATAGAGCGTGAAATAGGGCAAGCGAGGTAAAAACCTCCCCCTCCTTTAATCTGCTTACCAAATCAACCTTTTTTCTTGCAATTTTACAGAAAAACAGTGTAACATCTGGAAAGAACTATGGCCTCAAATTTTTATTATTTAGGGCGTGAAATAGGGCAATAGGGGTAAAAGCTCCCCCTCCCCAATATTTTAAGCTTATCAATCGGGTTTCTTTAAATTTGGCATGCAGACACTGTAACATCTGAAATCAAATAGGGAAAAGGGCGTAAGATAGGGCAATAGCGGTAAAAGCTCCCCCTCCCTATATATTTTAAACAAATGAACGGGTTCACTTAAAATTTGGCATGCAGACACTGTAACATCTGAAAGGAAATATGGAATAGGATATGAAATAGGGTAAGAAGGGTAAAAGCTCCCCCTCGCCAATATCTTCTTAACTAATTGAACGAATTTCTTGATATTTCGCAGGCAAATAGTGTTACAGCTGAAAAGTTCTATAGCCTTAAGTTGTTATTATTTAGGGCGTGAAGCAAGAGGGGGAAAAGCTCCCCCTCGCAATATCTTCTTAACTAATCAACTGGTTTTCTTAAAATTTGGCACGCAGACACTGTAACATCTAAAAGAGAACAGGGCATGAAATACGGCAAGAGGGGTAAAACCTCCCCCTCCATATATCTTTTAAACTTATTAACTGATTTTCTTGAAATATTGCAGGCAAATAATGTTACATCTGGAAGGAACTATAGCCTATAATTTTTATCATCTTCCTTACTAACCCAACCTAACCGGTTTTCTTAAAATTTGGCATGCAGGCACTGTAACATCTGAAAGAAATAAGTTATATGGCAAAACAACGTTTGCCATATAATATGTTACTTTATACTTCGCTTAGCATTTGACTACCAATTGTGTTTCTCAGTTTTGCCTTTTCCTAGTTATTGACCAGTGAATATGAAAATACCTGTGACCTTGCTTATGTCTTTGACAATTATATTTGCATTTATATGAATACCTAAAAATTGAATAATTTTGAATATTTATTATTTATATTTGCAATTGTTTAAGGATTTTATAAAGCACATTACAATGTTTACGTATTTTATCTTCTCTAAATTATGGCAGCAATAACTGCAACTAAAATTTAATATTCCATATTAATATTCACTTAGCACATCAGCTCAGATTTAAGCTAATTAATTCAACAATCACAATTCTTTGTTCTAGTCAATTTATTAAAGTCTACTTATAAGCATCACATTAACTTGATAACTCTTACTAACCTTTTAATAATTATAATCTTTCTTATTTTTTTATATTCCAATTATAATACGTCTAACTATCCATTAAATAACTTGTCATTTAATGCTTTTGGTTTTACCTGACTTTAATCTCTTATAAATTACCTGTTCATTACTATTTACGTTTAACTATTTTTTTATTTTTTGCTAGTAAAACGTTCTAATAATAAATGTTTCAATTTAACCTTTTGATTGTTTAATCGCATTATATGCATACTAATCCAGTAAAATTTATAACATTTAATAATTTTGCAATAATTTATGATTATTTTGAAATTTCCCCCACATTTATTTCAGCTTAAGCCATAAAAACAAATGTTTTTTTGTTAAAGTTTATAGGAAATAAATGAATATGTAGAACGAATAAAACAAAAGATTTAAGACACAAGTTGTTTCAATGTAGCTACAACCAAATACAAAGAGTTGTGTTTTCTAGTCCAAGTTTTATTAATTTTTTTTTAAAAAAAGGGTATTTTTTTAAACATAAAAAAATATGTTTTATAGTTGTGGAAAAAATTAAATATTCATTACCGTTCTAGTTATTTGTTTACCATTTTTAACACTTTGTTATTATTATAAAAAAAAAAATTCAAGCAATTATAAAATTGAATGTTCTTATTAAATTATACAAGCAATAGCAATAATTATAACTCATAATATTAAAATAAATACAAATTTCCCACTTACTTAATAATTATGACGTCGACGGTATAATCATGTCGTTCAGACGAGCCACTATGAGAGATTCTACATTTTAGTTCCGCTTACTGGGGTCATAAAATAAAATAAAGTCTTAAGCAAAAAATTTAGAGAAAAAAAAACTAAAAATCAATGAAAAATTTTTACAAATCATCTAATATTAAAACAACAACAACAAAAAGTGTTAATGTTCTTTGTATAACTTTAACAAAAACAACAGAAAAACAAAAACACTATAAATATATGGCAATATTGGATTTATTTTCTCACGCTGTCAGTTATAGCAGCAAATGCAGTACCTCCCGATTCTGCAACACTACAGTGTGTACTGCCTGAGTACTAATAAGTAGCAGCCGGAAATCGCTGTGGTGTAACTAAATATAAATAATACTCATACTACTGCTAGAAACCTGCTAATAGAATTAAAAAAAAAAAAAAAAAAAACAAACAAATAACATAAACTTATTTTATTAATGAAAATTTTATACAAATATAAAAGTTATTCTTAACTTCAAATAAGATTTATATTATAGCAATGCGACACACCACAAAACATACGTAAACTCACACTAACGTCATGCGACGAAGGGTGATTAGTCATCATCGAATGGGTTTATTATAACAAGAAAATTATAGAAAAACAAAACGAGTAAAAGTTGTGTATTAGGCAGAGACGAATCTTCGATACCCTCCAAGGAAAGTTGCATTTCAAGAGTGGGAAAGTTTTAAGATTTTATTGCGTTAGTCTTTTAAAACTTTATTGGAACCAATTAAAACAAGTAAGAGTGCTATATTCGGCTATGCCGAATCTTATATACCCTTCACCATGATGAGATAAGAACAAAAAGTTATATACATAAATAACGTTCTTTAGATAGGTATCAATAAATATTAATTGAGCCACGCCAACTTTTCATTTCGTCATGCCGAAGAATATAAAAAAACAAAAAATTTATATATGTACCAAAGCCCGTTTCCTCTTTTGCCAAAGTTAATGTTTGAAATTCGTTTTATAATCTTGAAATCGTTTTTTAGAACATAAAAAAATTAAATAAACAAAATAATGAAAAAAAAAATAAATAAATCAGTCTTAGGAGAGAACTTAACAACTCGGCTACGAATGCTTTTACTGAAGGAGCGTTAAATTAAAATATATTGAGTCTATGAGTTTGTTTCTTTATTTGAGCGGCATATCATAAACATGCATAATGTGTATGTGTATGCGTAAAATTAAACACATTACACATAAAATCCACCACTTGTAGTGAAGGGTGTAAAAAACAACAAAAAAAAACCACATTACCAACACTGTATTACCATAGCCACTGTATGACCGTGGAAACCAAAATTGAATTGGTTTGTATGGTATGTTCATGTCGTTTTGGTAGTACAGTGTTGATGGTAATGTCACGTCTAATTGGACCTTTAAAGGAAAAAATTTGAGGTAGTCGTTATTTTATACTCATATCTTAGCCATTTGTGGACCGATCTTGCTGAATTTCAATAGCAAACAATTCCGGACCATATGTGACATTAATGTATAATAACCTGGGCCCCATCATATATGGGGTCTTCGGAAAATCCATTTCAACGGACAGACGGTCAGACGGCCATCGTTAAATCAACTTCGCTCCTCATAAGGACCCAGAATATATATACTTTGTGGGGTCTTACATCAATATTATAGAAATTACAAACGGAATGACAAACTTATATATAACCCTTTTCACCACCTGTGGTGAATGGTATGAAAAAGCAACCATAAACTATGCAAAGATCATTAAAAAACTCGGTTAAGTGATTTTTAGTTCCAAATAAACTAAAATGGACCAGCGTTTTAGGCGATTTAACAAAACTTTACGGAGGTTGGCTTTATATGAGATCAGTGCAGCTCTACGCCTGTCTGCAGGAAATTAACCAGAGTCTTTAGCGGGAATCGAACCCGCAAGCCCGGCGCTGATGGACTAGCTCACTAACAGCTAGCCTACTAAGGCACACAGTAGATTATTGACCGATGTTTTGGAAATTAGGTAGTGTAGTTCTAGGTTAGGTTAAGAAGTGTTATGCGTCCAAGAGCACACCTCCAACCGGAGACTAAAGCGGCCCACTTCAATATAGTGGAAGAACAAAGGGAGAAGAAGAGAATGTAAAAATAGAACTGATAGATAGAATCAAGAAGAGAAATATTAAAGAACGAAACAATCCCTAACTCCCCTCATCATAAAAAAACCGGACTTTTTCCCCGACAGAAGCCAGTAGATCGAATAGATTACATCCAGCGATACTCGCCATTTCGTGGTGAAACCTGTCTCGCAGCCACTTCTGTTGGAGACCCTATATCGTAGGAGAGTGGCACAGTACATGCCCATTCGTCTCTAGCTCCTCAACATCCTCGCATAATCTGCAGAAGTCCGATATGGTACTGTCCCATTTACTTGTAAAAGGCTTAAGAGAACAATAACTATAAAAGACCTAAGACCACTCCTATTCAAGCCTCATATAACCTTGGTTGCCTTTGCATCCAGTCCAGGCTTTAACGCCCTAGACACCTTGCAATCCGTTCTATCCATCCAGGAACGGTTAATAGTATCGCGGAATCTATCTTGGATCATGCCATAGTAGGGACACAATGGGGGTTTAATATAAGTGGTTAAAAAAATCGCTTGACAAGATATTTTGACAAAAAACGCATCGATATAAATAATTAAAAAAAAAATGCTTACAAAATTTATTTGCTACATCGAAATCGCACAAAGGAAATTATTTTGCTTGTATTAATGCAATTTTAGCAACAATTAACTAAACGTTCATTTAAAAAAAAATCTTTGCATAACACAAAACTCAAATCATCGATAAAAATTGATTTTTGGTTTATTTGTTAAGTTGCTTTGGTTAACTAAGAAAAGTTGAACGTCACAAGCAGCATTTGTAAAATTTTTTTGTCTTAAATTTTTAAAAACTTGAAGGAAATTGGGCTTAATAAAAATCGCTTCTAAAATAGGTTATTGCTAAATTGATATTTTCATGGCTAAACTATTCTTTCTCCTACAAATTTTCTTCTTTTTTTTAACGAACTCTTGGGTCTTCCAATCCCTTTGGCAGATGACACCAGCATTTGTTTTTCAATTTCTTTAATCATAGACCAAGCGTTTCTGCTGTTGAAGCTATGAGGCAGAATATGAACGACACACTCAATCCTGACCTTACGACAATCTCCGAGTGGGGTCTAACAAATAGGGTCGATTTAAATGCTCGTAAGACGCAATTGTATATGTTGACAAACAGACGTCTTGTGGAGTCAGCGTCATCGGTATTCATGGGTGGTTTAGCTATAGAGGAATCAGGCGTTCTTCATGTTAGACACAGAAAGAACAACACTCGGAATAAATTAAGTTTTTTAAAAGTAATTAAAGTACGAGTCGTACTCAAAAGTCCAAGTACGAATAACACTAAAACGTACTTAAAGTAATCCTAAATTGGATAACTTTAAAAAATCAATCCCGGATTTTCTTAAAATAAATATAAAATTCTTAAATCAAGTAAAAAAAATATTGAACTTCACGTTGGTAGTGCCACTCTGAGAGTAAAATTACAAAGTGAGCGTTTTAATCTCATTTAACTTATCAAAGTTTGTTGCATACACTGCAATAACACCACACAAGCAGTTAAAAAACAATTTGCTTGCTGTGTTAAATTGAGAACTGTTTCAAGAATTACTTCACTCCATCTGATCTCCTCACTATTAATACCGCCTACATCCGACCGAAAATGAAATAAAACTCCCATATCTGGGCATCAGGTGCAATGGAATGCGTTGAAGCTCATTAATGACAGTAGGGCATCCAGCTCTATAGAATTATTGGAGCATCGTTGGAATGTGGGTTGTTTGTCATTTTTGTATTGATATAATTGTATGAGATGGGCGAATTCATTCCTGATACTCGGGTGAATGACCGTAGTACTCGCCTCTCCAGCAGAACACATCCGTTCATTGTCGACTGTCCAATGTATCGCACAACGCATTACAGAGAAAGTGCGTTTGTCGATCGAACTAGCCATATATGGAATATACTCCCGGCAGAAGTCTTCCCAGTCGACTACAATTTAGAAAAATTTAATTTAAATGCCCACAAAACTACTCCCTCTATCCTTCTCCTGAGAACCTATTTTCCTAATAACAACAATATGCATTATATTTGTAGGAGGCGGGGCATTCCGTGAGTGTCGACGTAAAAAAGCACCCTGAACGTTTGTTCTTTATAGAGCCTTAAAATAATATAGTTACTTTAATATAGAAAAGCCCTAAATAACATTTTCCTTACTTTACAGGAGAAGGAAAAAACTTAATAAAAATTGTAGTATTGTAGTTGCGATTTTTTTTAAACGCAGTTTTTTAGTAAATTGCTTAGAGAACTTAATAAAAAACTGCGTTTAAAAAAAATCGCGACTACAAGACTATAATTTTTATTAAGTTTTTTCTTTCTCCTGTAAAGTAAGGAAAACGCTAGTTAGGGCTTTTCTATATGAAAGTAACGATATTTAAAAAATTTCAGACGGAATGACAAATCTAGTACATCTTTATTCACCGGTAGTGGCAGTTTTGTAAAAATTAAAGTGCATTTATTTGTTAACTTATTAGTTTAATGTTTTTTAGCAATATTTGTTAGTCGTTGGGTGGTTTTAGGTGCTTTCTACCCGTTATAAATTTAAATATGTGCTGAAGGGTATTAAAGATTCGGCAAAGCTGAATATATCACTATGGTTGGTTTTAAATTTAGATTTTCTAATTCAAAAATTCTATAAAGTTTCTTTCAAAATTTTTATATCTTCGAAACTTCTATAGAATTGTTTAAGAAGTTCAAATATTCTAGGAAGGATTTGAGAACTTTAAAGTTTTTATCTATGACTTTTTATTGTTAGTTTTAAAATTTGCTTCAATCTTCAAATTGATATCGAATTTTAATATGTATTTTGTTGTTATAAACGTCATGTTCTAATAATTATTTAATTAATAACTTCATTCCGCTAACATTTAATTAGACATTCCTTACAAAATAATTACAAGTTTTTCACAATAAAATTCTATGATTTTTCTTAAAACTATTCTACTAACAAGAATATAAAATTCCCATAATTATTAAACAATATTTGTGTTTTTTTTTTTTAAATTTTGAATGAATAAATGAACATTTTACACATTCATTTATTTTCAGCATAATCGTAAGAAAAAAACGAAAAAACCAATTTATCAACTCTCAAGTAATATTTGTATTTAACAATAATAACATTTAGCTAAATTTATAAATACATTTATATAGATAGACATACATTTTAACAAATAATTTATCTGATCACAAATGACATGCCTCGGAGGCTTACAATCATACAAATGTTTAAATGTCTTTAGAAATGAATAAGTTATAGAGTGTGTGTGTGTGTGTGTTTGTAAGTCTGGATATTTGTAACTCAATTTGTTGCAAAGCTTTTTTTTCGTTGTACGTACGTTATATTTATTTATGTTGTTGTTTTTGCTTAAACAAAAAATATTTATTATCATTATTATTATTTTTAACAACAATTCGTAACACAATTGAATACAATTTAATAATTACATTTAAAAACCACAAAATCAAATTAACGATTTGTAGAATTCTGTGACTTTGTTTGTTAATTTACATCATGCATATAATTAAGCTTACACATGTTTACATATTGTCAGGGAAACATTTTATGAGGAGAGTCTTGTAAACACGCTCTAAGCCAGACATCTTCTTTAGATGATTATAAAAAAGATGCGAGGGAATGGTTAAGTTTAAAGAATTTCTGTTGAAATCGAAACCGAATCGAGTTCCATACGAACTTTTAAAAACTTTCATAAAAATCTCTATTCTACTCTTTACCATTCCTCTTTCGATTTTCGGGGATTCCGTGGGTTTTCTTACTAAAATCAATATCTACTCAAGTTATACTCGAACTTTTCTCAAAGTTATCTCAAACTGTTAATACTCGATATATTCTCAAATATTATATGGATATATTGGTTCTCTTCGATCCTACAAGGAACAAGGGGTCTTAACAAATGTGTTTCACTCGGTTTTGTCCAATGTCATTTTCGTCAACTTCGATGTTGAGTTCTACTAGACCTCTAGTCGACTCCTGCTAGAATTAAACTCAACTTCTAACAGAATTCTATTCGACTTTTACTCGATTTTTACGAGAACTCTATTTAAGTTTGAATTAAAATCTAATCGATTTTAAATCGCAGTATACTTGACATATATTTAAACTCTATTATGCTTTTGGTTAAACTCCAATCCAATTATATCTGGTGATTTTTTAAGAGCTATTGGAAAGTAAACAAAAAACATACAAATTAGAAAAATGCATGAAATCTTTATTTGAATCGATTGTACGGTCCATATAATTTAATGTTTGAAGATTATTTCATGCAAATGTTGACCGTGACTGCGCCTCCAATGGTCCATCCGCTTAGTCCAATTTTGGCATACTCTTTCCAACATTTTGGCCGGTATCTCATGAATAGATGCTTCAATGTTGTCTTCCAATGCGTCAATTGAAGCGGGCATGTGTGTAAAGACATGAGCTTTAACATAGCCCGACACAAAAAATAGTCTAAAGGCGTTAAATCGCACGATTTAGGCGGTCAATTGACCGGTCCCAAACGTGAAATAAAATGTTCACCGAACTCGCCTCTCAATAAGTCGATTGTTAAGCTCGCTGTATGGCATGTGGCACCGTCTTGTTGAAACCACATATCATGCAAGTCAAGCTCTTGCATTTTGGGCAAAAAAAAAGTTGGATATCATCTCACGTTGTTAAGTAACAGAGGCGCAATTGCTGCGAACGGTGACGAATCGATAATTGATGGTCATCATTAACACTGGCCGATACAGCTGCGATATTTTTTTCACTTCGCTTTCTACGTAAGAGTTAGGGTGATCGATTATTCGACTTTTTTCAATAACCGGTTTTCAAAAATTCCGAATAGTTGCTGTTTTAAAAAACCGGTTTTCGGTTAAGCATATTAAAAATAACCGGTTAACCGGTTTTAGTTCGAATACATAAAAATATAAAAATCAAATTAGATTTTGTAATAAAAACTTAATTAAAATAAATACCAAAGCAATTCACGAAGGTAAGGAACCAACAAAATACATGGATATGACTTAAGGTTTGTTCAGACGTAACAAATATTTGACAATAAAATCCAAAAAAGCGTGACCAGTAAATTTCTGTTTGTTTACTAAACTTTATTCGCAAGATGATAATTGTATAATGTAATTTAGAAACTGTTAAATAATGTTTGCACTAGCCTAACGTTTTGCAAAAGCAAACAATTCTTGAAGAAAACTAGTGGTGACTTTGGTTTTAAGAAATTATAGGAATTTAATAAATTTATTATTTGAAATAGTCCCCCAAATTTATTTAAAATGAGTTTAAATTGATGGTGGTTAAGCATGTCTATATGAATCAGTAGACTTCAAACATATTTTTGAAAAGTTGCAAACAAACCTCTTATCCAAGATTATATATTTTAAATTATTTTGTTTCAGCAGTATAAAAACGAATAGTAATATGAAAATGCTTTTTGTATGAAATATCTGTCAATTCGTCGATCACAATTTAAAGCCTTCCTTGAGATTGTTTGATTCCTTAAATTTTTCTTTAAGTTCTTGGTAATTTAAAATAAATAAAACTTAAGAATTTTTCCACATCGTTGATTTCGCCGGTATCTTGTAGTTTTTAGCATGAAGTTATGCTAGAACTACTTAACAGCCGTACCGCAAAGCATACAGAGATGAAAAAAGTGACGTATGAAAAATGCCTAAATCATTTGCGAGGGCAGCTTTCGAAGGAAGAGAAAGAACACGTTTTTTGGTGGTGAAGTGGCAATGTCTAAAAACAGGCCGCTACTTTCAACACAAATTGCGTAATCAAAACAAAAAATTTTAAAAGGGCAGCTTTCTAAGGAAAAGACAGAAAAAAAACACAATAAGGAAGGTGGGACGTTTTCATCCGCTTACGCTGATATGCCATACCCAAGCAAGAGCATCAACGTTGTGCCCCAAACATTAGTGCTTACATTCTTGATTTATAAAACGCACATAATAGAAATAAAAATAAGAGAAAAAACCGATAGATTGACGAAAAAATAGCTAAATTGACATTATTTATTAACAAAGCGGCCAACTTCACTATTAAACGCGCTGTCAAAATCGGATTTTCCCATTGTAAAGCGTTGACGCCGCGCTATTTAGGGATGCTTCATACAAATTGTATTGGCATGAGAATTTTTGACAGCTAGAATACGTTTTCCGCTCTTGTTTAGGTATGGCTGTAAGAGTTGTTCATTCTTTATTTGGTAAAGTTTTATGTGCAGTCTCTTAAAAACTACGTAGAGCAGAGTTAAGTTTTACTTGGTGTTTATTTATGTCAAGCTTGTGGACTAATTAAAGGTGATTAATAAGTCGTGAAGTTGCCCTTTAATCACCTTTGTCTTTAAAATAACTTCGATATATCACTGAGATGATATCTTTATAAATATATATATATACATAAGGGCGGGCCAATTTGTATGGAGCCGAAAAAATCGATTAGAGCCGCCCCTAGGATGTTTCCATGGACAATTCTAAGCAACTTTGGTGAAGGAACCATAGGTCTATCTCGATTTTCGAGTCTCCCACTTTTCAAAAAAAGGATTTTTCCCTATAACATCATTTTGGTTCAAAATTCGATTTTTTATTCATCGTTATATTATCTTTTTTATGTGCATATGGGGGATTTTTGGGGTCGAGAAATTCTATGCAGAGAAGCTTTATTTAGAGAAGCTGGGGTTAATTTTTTAATATATTTTCATTACCTAGTGCACTTCCGTAACATTTTGATATAAGTTTTGTAAAAACTGTATTAGGAACTAAAGAATTAAAAAGTTTTAAAAAGTTTTTGCATTTCCAGAAATATCTGTTCAAATGCTTTCAAATAATAACAATATTGGCCATATACGTTCAGAAATGTAGTTCATATGAAAACTTCAGAGGTCCATTGTCATTTGATTTTTTCTTCTTATTTTTCAATTTTCTATAACTCAATGTACTTTTTTTTTTTGAGCTACGTTGGTAAACTGGACTTAAGCTAAATTTTACACTACCGAAGAAATCTGTACGACCCGGCACATCTTAGAGTTTATCAAAAACCTTTGATAAACTTCAATTGTACAGATTATACGAATATGATTGATTTAAATAAAGGTGATGTCTTATTCGAACCACCGTTTACGCATACCATTCCGTATGGTCATTTCGAACAATGTTTAGATCCACCATTGCCTGATCCAAGAATACCGGTACACATACAAGCAACGGAAAGACATGTTCAATTGCTGGCTAGCGTTTCTAAACGTGTTTTAGAAAAAAGTCGACATAGTGTTATGGCAGTTACATCAGAAAGCCCCGGACTTGAAAGCAAGAAAGACTTTCAAAAATAACTTTTTTCGCTTTTCTTCCATTAAATTCATTTTTTTTTACACATGTTCTTATTTTTTAAAGTTGAATTACTGTTGAAAAAAAATTAAATAAAGATCAATTTTACCGAAAAATTTTTCTCGGAAAATAGACGAAAAATAGTTTAAATATGCATGAAACGCCCTCTGGTGGTGGTCATAGGTAAAAATAAAGCTCAAAAATGAATTTCTCGACTCCAAAAACCCCCCATATGCACATAAAAAAGATAATATAACGATTAATAAAAAATCGAATTTTGAACCAAAATGATGTTATAGGGAATAATCCTTTTTTTGAAAAGTGGTTTATTTTACCAAAATATCCGGTTTATTTGATATTCGAAAAATAGACATTATAAACTATTCGACTTGGGCAAAACTAAAATAACCGGTTAAAACCGGTCGAATACTATTCGATCGAACTCCCTAGTAAGAGTGTTGGTGGTTCAATGTCCAACAATGTAAATTTGGTGCGAAATTTAGTCACAATAGCCCGAATAGCCGTTTCAGTGAGTCGAATAAACATTTGAATTCTTTCTGAACTAAGTCTTAACTTTACACTGCTTTAATTTGATTTCTTGTTGAATTCTACTTGAATTCTAGCCATCACATGCTTAAAATAATGTCAAATTATTTTCACCCGCAAAATGTATTATGTCTCTTTTCTAAACAACCCTCGGATACTAAGGTTTATTTTCTTGATCTGAGACACAAATTTAAATGAAAGCAAAATCCGGCTTAAATCTTCATTATTCAAATGTAAACACTTACATACAATAAACAAAATAATACATTAATACATCAAATCACTTAATAAGTAAATCGCAGTAACGTAACTGTTTCTATATGTACAAAGTTAGATTTTATAGGTTGTTGTCGTTCATTCATTGTAGCGACTGACGATGACCTTTTTTCTACCACTACCTCTACCAATAGCAATCACTGCTGTTTATGATAATTAACTTTAAATAAAATAAAAAAAACTTAAATAATAATATTTAAATTTACAAAACACCACAAATTAACTAACTTTCATACGAGTATTACTCGCCCGACTATAATTAGAATGATGAGCCGTTTTAATTGCTGTAGTCAGTGAGATTTTTTTCTTTTTATTTTTGTGGTTGTAAAATTGTAAGCATCTGCTGATGAAAAGCGTAAGTAGTTGGCACGAACAAAAAATAAATGAAGTTTTATTTATTTAGCAAATTTTATTAAAGATTGCATCAATAAGTTATGACAAGGTAATTAAGTTGAATTTTTAGGGTACACTTCTGAAATAATGATCTAGGAGAATATTGTCTGAAGCAAGGTAATTTAGTTTATGTTATGTGGTCATATATGTAGTTCTATGCATATATAGTCATATTGCCATAATTTCAGTTTGTCATATACTATTCATTAATTCATTTAATATTGCAACACGTTGAAGCCCATATTCAAGCAGTCAAGAAAGAAGAGTTCGATAAGCAGTCGCAATAAATATTTCTTAAAATCGAGGAAAGCTTGGCTAGAAGTCGAATAGAGTTCCGTTAAAAGTCGAAGTTGATGAAAATTAAAAAGAGTTACAAAAGTTGTAAAGAGTTTATTTAGGAGTTGAATAGGGTACGTTTAAAAGACGAACACAGCTTTTGTCGAAGTCGAAAAGAGTGCGATTATTGAGTTGAGTAAAGTTCATTAAAAATTCGAATAAAGTTTGATTATATGTCGACAGCGGTTCAATTATAAGTCGAGAAGCGTTCGATAAGAAGTCAACCAGAGTTTCATAATAAGTTGAGTGAAATTTAATGTAGATAGATTTTATTTAGAAGTCAAGAAAAATCCGTTTCAAAGACAAATAAATAAAAGACGTGTAGGTTTCGCTTAGCTTGGGAGTCGTGTTCGATTGATAGTCGAGCAAATTTCATTTAGATATCAAGTAGATTTCGACTTTTTGTTGAGTAGAATTGATTAAGAATTCTTATTGAGTATGATTTTAAGCCGAACAGAGTTCTTTTAAAAGACGAGTGGAGCTTGTTTCGAAATCGAGACAAGTTTGATAATAATTGGAGTAAAGTTTGATAAAAATACATTTATAGTTCGATTAGAAGTCGGGCAGAATTCGATTAGAAGTCGGGTAGAGTTCGATTAGATATCGGGTAGTGTTCGATTAGAAGTCAATCAGAGTTTAATTAGAACTCAAGCAGAGTTTAATAAGAAGTCGTGTTAAGTTAGACTGGAATTAGAGAGAAGCTCGTCAAAAAGACATATGCATAACACATGTGTATATTTCGATTAAAAATCGCTTTGGGGTCAATTAGAAGTTGATTATAAATCGAGCAAATTTTATTAAAATGTCAAATAGAGTTTCACTAGGTGACGAGTATCAACTGTCGAGAAGTCTTGTTGAATATAATAAGAAGTGGAATAGCGTTTGATTTGATTTTAAATCGAGTAGATTTAATTTATATACCAACTGGAGTTTGACTGGATGTCGAGTATCTATTGTCGAAAAGTCTTGTTGAGTTTAATTAGAATTAGATTAGACTTCGATTAGAACTCGATTATATTTCGATTAGAAGTCGAGTAGAGTTCGATTAGAAGTAGTTTTGAGTTGGACTATAAATCAAGAACATTTGTTTTTAAAGGCACATTAGTCCAAATATTTTCGATTAGAAGTCAAGTTTGTATCGAATAGAAGTCTTAGTTTAGAGATCAATTAGAGTTCGACTCGATTTCGAGTAGAAAGTGACTAACTAGCAGTCTTGTTGAGTATGATTAGAATTCAAGTAGAGTTTGACAAGAAGTCTAGTTAAGTTTGATTAGAGGTCGAACAAAATTTGATTTCTACTGTAGTTTGTTCAAAAGTCGAGTAAGACCGAAAGTCGATCAAAATTCGTTTAGAAATTGATTAGAATTATATGAAAACCTGATTAAAGTTTGATGAGCATCCTAAAAGGGGTCAAGTTAAGGTCGACTGCAATTCGGTACAATTGGACAAGAAGTCGTATTGAATTCATTAAGGAGTCAATCAGATTTTAACTAAAGTCGAGTTTATTATATTATTATATTTATTGATTATATATTAAAGAGGTTTAGAATAGATGTCAAGTAGAGTTCGCTTATAAGGATGGAATACATTTCGAAAAGACTTTAGGTAGAGTTTTAAAATATTTTCCAGAAAGTTTCTTTTATCTTATATATTTTTAATTGAAAACATTTTCAAGAGCAATAATAAGCCTTATGACAACTTTTGCTTTCAAAAATATTCAGTTTTAAAGAAACTCAAAAGAGTTTTGTAATGAAAATTTTTTTTAGAGAAAGTATTTAAAATAAAAAAAAAAAACTTTCTATAGGGAATTTCGAAGTTTTCAAGCTTTTCAAAGCTTTTGTTATTACTACTTTTCTGCACTTGTAAAAATATTAAATGCCCTTTATTAAGGTAACTATAACACTAAACCAATAAGAGAAAAAAATTACCAAAAAAAAAAAAGAGTCATTTACAATTGAACTTTATTTGTAGGGTTTTTTTTAAAACAAACAAAAATATTTACAAAAAATTCCAGTAGCTCACGTTTAACCACTTCATGGTCTTGTAATATTCTTTCTTTTAAGTTCGTTTCTTTCAGCTTTATGCTTAAATAATTTTGTAATTTTTTTTCTTCTTTTTTTATTATTTTTGTTGTCTTAAATACATTACAGTAGCAAATTGTTTTTAATACTAAACAATGATAGTTTTTTTTTTTTCGATTTTTGTTTGTTTCTTTTTTTTTTAAGTATTTGAGATTTTGGTAAAACATAAAAACCATAACAATTGTATTAAAACCCCCCCGAAAACAATGACAGTCAACTACACAATAATGTCGTGCTTTTAAGACTAAAAGAAATATAATTTTGTTTTGGTTTTTTCTTAAGTAAAAAAAAAAAAAAAAACGCAAACAAAATTGATTTTTTGTTAAAAATTTTAAGAAGAGTTGGGAGTGAGTTTTAAATACAAAATAAAATTGTACAAATCTTTAAATGTTTTTTTTGCATCTGTTTTTTTTATATAAAATCCAATGGCTACTCAAATTAAATACCAATTCATTGAAGTTGATCAAGAGAAAAAAATATATATTTACTTAGTTACTAAAAAGAAGAAGCTATAAAGGATTTTTGTTAACTTGTTGTAAGATTTCTTTGTTTGTTTTTTTTTTAACAATTTTATACGACAACATTAACATAAAACAAATTATGCCAACGTGACTTTACCATAAATGCTTAAATACAAAATACTCCAAAAAGAACAAAAAAAAAAAAAAAATAAAATTAATGCAAAACTTAAGAAGAAAAATAAACCCCAAACGAAGATGTTCTATAATGATTATTTCTCACAACACAATCACCCAAACCCAGAAATAAACTCAAAAAAAAGAAGAGTTTACAACAAGATTGTGCCCAGCTAGAAATCATTGAGAAATTAACACACAAACAACAAAAGAAACAACAAAAATTTGTTCAATAATATTGTCCTAAAACTCCTTAATAAAATACCTAAAAACAATGAACAAAATTAAAAAGTTGAAAAGAGTCTTTATAAGTTCTCATAACCTACTTAAAGACAATGTTGCAATATCTGATCGATATGCAAGAACGCTACGAAATTAAGAGGGTATTTACAAAAGTAAATTCTTTTTGCTGCAGCATAATCTTCGACTTGGATCTTTTCCATGGAGAAGTGTTAGTGCAGGGTATTTTATATAATCACACAGGTCTTACGTATTACGAGGAAACAAATTTTGAATAGAAAAATTTCGATAATCGAAAGTTTTCAATACGAAAATTGCAATAATTGAAAGTTTTCTTTAAAAAGAGTTGTTAATAGAAAAATAGCGCTAGTCAAAAGTTTTTAAAAGAAAAGTTTGCAATAGCCATATTCGATTATCAGATGTTTTCGATAGAAAAATTTCGCTAATCGTAGAGTAGAAAATTTTTTTAGCATACAAATTTTTACAAACGAAACAACAGTTTTTAATTGGAAAATTTCGATAGTCGAAAATTTTTAATAGAAAAGTTTCGATAATCAAAAATTTTCCAACGATTTTTGAAATTTTTTTTTTATTTTTCTAAAGCCAATTGAGAGCTATCGATAAATTGCTATATAAAATTTCAAGTTTTCAATAATTTTGTAAAATAAATCGAAAAAAATTAAATTTGTGCATAGCTTTATGTAGAAAATTGTATGTATTCGATAACTTTCTACTAATCAATGAAATATATCGAAAACTTTCTTTAGAAAATTGTAAATACTCTATAAATTTCTACAGCAAATTAAAACTTATCGATAACTTTCTATAATAAATTGTAAGTTATTATATATTTCCACAGAAAATTATAAAAAATCGATAACTTTCTATAAAACATTTTAAGTTATTAAGGAGTTTCTATATAAAATTTTAAGTTATCAAAAAGATTATAAGTTGACAATATGTTTCCACAGAAAAAAATAAAAAATCGATAACTTTCTATAGTTATTAAGGAATTTCCATAAAAAATTTTAAGTTATCAAAAAGATTTCTACAGAAAACTACAAGTTATTGATAATGATGTATACAAAATTTTATGTAATTGATAGATCTTTATCAAAAATTTGAAGTTATCGACAAATTTCTATACAAGCTTGTTAGTTATCGATAAATTTCTACAGAAGATTACAAGTTTTCCATAACTTTCTGAATAAAAAAGTAAGCCAACAATAACTTTTTTAAAAAATTTCAAGTTATCAATTACTTGCTATAGGCAATTGCATGTTACAAATGACTTCCTACTGAAAATTCTAAGTTATCGGTTCATTTATAAAAAAAATTTCAACTTATCGCAAAGTTTCTAAGAAAGATTGTAATATATCGAATAATTCCTAAACAAATATATAAGTTACCGATAACTTTTCACAGAAACTTTCTTTAAAACGCTTTAAGTTACCGAAGACTTGCTATAGACAATTGTTTCTTACTAACTTTCTACTGAAAATGCTAAGTTATCGATCAATTTATATATTAATGTACATGCTATCGCTTACTTTCTCCACAAAATTGTAATATATCGAAAACTGTAATGCAAAATGTAAGCTATCGATAACTTTTTTAAAACCTTTTAAGTTATCGATAACTTGCTATAGACAATTGCTTGTTACAATTGACTTCCTACAGAAAATTTTAAGTTATCGATCCATTTATAATAAAAATTACAACTTAACGCTAAGTTTCTAAACCAGATTGTAATATATCGAATTATTCCTAAACAAATATATAAGTTATCGATAACTTTTAAAAGAAAAATGTAAGTTATCGCTAACTTTCTTTAAAGCGCTTTAAGTAATCGAAGACTTGCTATAGACAATTGTTTCTTACATATAACTTTCTACTGAAAATTCTAAGTTATCGATAAATTTATAGCATACATTTCATGTTATCTCTTACTTTGTGCACAAAATTATAATATATCGAAAACTTAAATGCAAAATATAAGCCATCGATAACTTTTTTTAAACTTTTAAGGTTATTGGTAAGTCCCAATTCACACGTTGCAAGTCTTATTGATAAGCTTGCTACTTTATAACGAGAGTGAAGAGAGGAAAAAAAACGTTTCTCTTTCACTCTCTCTCGCCTATAAGGTAGCAAGCTGATCAATAAGACTTGCAACGTGTGAATTGACACTAACTTGCTATAGACAGTTGCTTGTTACAAATAACTTCCTGCTGAATATTTCAAGTTATCGATAACTTTACAACAACAATTAGAAGTTATCGCTAACTTTCTGGACAAAAGTGAAATTTACCAAACAACTCCTACAGATAACTTTCTTTATAACGTTTTAAGTTATCGACAAGTTGTTTTAGACAATTGTTTATTACAAATAACTTTCTACTGAGTATTGTAAGTTATCGACAGATTTGTATAGATAAATTTAAGTTATCGATAACAATGAGAAAATTTTATATAATCAATAATTTTATGTATAAAATAATTTATTTTCTATAATAGTCTACAGAAAATCTTAACTCCATAGAAAGGTTAATGTTGCATTAACAAAATTTGTAAGTTATCGATGACAACTTCAATGTTATAAAAATAAAGAAAATTTTGTTCAAATTTGGGGCTTCAATGAAGGTTTGAGTGTTGTGTATGTAGAGTCGCCAATGTTCTGCCATTACAGCCGTTTTTATTTTCCAACCTGTATTTTGAAAATTTTGTTTGATAATACTTATTCTGGTGTGCCATTTATTAAAGTAAAATATATTTTAATATATTTAATCTTTATTAAAAAATCACCTTGTGACATGTTATAAGTTATCACGTACGTCACGATATAGGAAGATTTTTTTTTTCTCCAATACACATATTGAGGTAACCTTTTTTTTGCTTTTGATTTTCCTTTGTTTTACAACATTTTCTCTAATTTCTATAACGAAGTAAAAATAGGAGGGCAACATTGTGACAAATACATGTTTAAAAGTCTGTTAAGCAACCAGGTTTTTAAAACCTGTTACAGTTACAACAAATGTTTGCAAATTTAAATCTAATATGGTAACATGTTTACAGTTCAACGGGCGAAAAAAAAGTCTAAATCTTAAGAAAACGGTTGGGTTACCCAGTGACACAACGTGATTAAATTTGAACAAATGTTTTAATATCTATTTTCTTAATATATCTAATACATATACATACAAAAGAGACTTCAATACCACTGTTTACTTGATATATGTATGTATATTCCTTATATTTCATCTAAATCACCTTTATAAATCATACTTCATTTATAACAGATTATAATCATTTTAACAATATGATGACAACCACTAACACAATATTCAAATTCATATAAAATAAATCATATTCACAGTGTCTTACCTTCATACACTTTTAACTTAAAGCAACGAATTCGATATTTTAACAAAACGAAGAAAAAATATGTGTTTTATGCCTGCAATCAATAAATCGATAAAATATAAATAAATTAAATTAACGAAAAAAAAAGAGAAACAAATACTAAACCAAACCAACTAAAAGCAACTCAATTTTCTTAAAAATAAAAAAAAAAAAGATTTTAATACATGATTTATCACACATGATACAAATAATACAAAGAAAAAAATATACAGAAACTTAAGAAAATCATATAAATGCACAATGGGACATAAGGAAATTCTTTAAGAACTTCAAGCAAAGAAAGAGTTCGTTTAAATGAAAAAAAGTTTTACATTTAAAAGAATACTTGCGAAAACATCGCCAAAATTTCCATGTATGCCGGTAACACTTAAATGCCTTGTTAGTATTTTATAGAATACTGGTGATGAACATTTTCTATAGGCTTCATCTCCATAATATTTTGTTATATTATCGATAACAACAAAAATATTCTGCATTATATTTTTATATAATATCGATAATAATGCAGTGTATGGAAGAATTTCCGATATTTCGAAATGGTTTTTCTAGTCTTTAGAAAAATTTTCGATAATTTTTGGAAACAAAACTTTTGATTAATTTTCGGAACAAAAACAACATAGAATTCGATAATTTTTTGAGAAGAATATTTTGATAATTTTTTGAGAATTTTTTTACCGGAAAATAGACAATTTTTTATAACAAATTAAAAACGTTTGTTTTTAAAATCATTCTTTTCATTATCGATTTAATACGTCTTGTCGGAAGCATCGAATTTCTTATATTTTTGAAAACAACAAATTTTTTCTACAGGGCGCTCCAACCATAATGCACGATGTTAATTGTAAATTAAACAAACAGTTTTCAGAAAATTATCGAAATATTTTTATATTTTTTATTATATAATGTTTGCCGATAATTCAGAACGTCCTTGTTTGTATTTTATAGAATACTGGTGATGAAAATGTTCTACAATCTTCATCTCCGATAACAACAAATAATGAAGTGTATAGACGAATTTCCGATATTTTGTAAATGGTTTTTCTTCTCTATAGAAAAATTTTCGATAATTTTTGGAAACAAACCTTTTGATTAATTTTTGAAACAAAAAACAAACAAAAATTCGATCAGTTTTTGGGGAAAAAATTTTGATAATTTTTTGAGAACTATTTTATCGGACAATAGACAATTTTTTATAACAAATTAAAAACGTTTGTTTTTAAAACAATTAATTTTAATATCGAAATAAATCGAAACTCGTCTTTTCGAAAGCATCGAATTTTTTATATTTTTTGGTTGGTGCAACCAAAACGCACAATGTTTATTGTAAATAAAACAAAAAGTTTTCCGGAAATTATCTTAATATTTTTTACTTCGATAGAAGTATCTATGACAATTACGTGTGAAGCAAAATATCGGCCAAATGCTCGCCACGACTTCGGTGCCATACCTCTATCCGATAGGCCATATTTTCAATGACTCTGAGACTTAATTGAGGTTTTATATCGTTAATGTGCCGAAATATCTCATCCTATAGCTCTTGAATTGTTCTTGGCTTATTGACGTACACTTTTTCTTTAAATATCCACAAAGAAAGAAGTCCAACGTTGTCAAATCACATGATCGTGACGGCCAATTAACATCGCCACGATGTGAGAAAACACGGCCATTGAATTTCTCGCGCAAAAGAGCCATTGTTTCTGTCTGACAAGTGGCACCTTCCTATTGGAGCTACATATCTTCATAGGTCCATATCCTCAATTTTGGCTCCAACAAGCCCATTATGATCAGGCTTTAGCGAACACCATTCACGGTAACTGCTTGACGGACCTAATTTTTAAAGAAGTGCGGCTCGATGACGCTGCCAGCTCTCAGAACGAACTGGGCGAGCACACACAGGTGCTTTCACATTTCCAACTGACCCGATTTGCTGAAATTTTCGCACAATTTGCTCCGTTTATGGACACATTCGGTCGATGATGCCGACCAAAAAAAAAACCCGAAGTGCACGAAATGTATTTTGATTTGAACTCCCATTTTCGTAAAAGGCTTCAACAATCTTAACGTGCTGTGTAAGTGTGTACCCCTCCAAGGCTGATTTGTCAAACACTGAAACAAAGGAATGTCATATTAAGTTGGGGCCAAAACATGAGGCTAAGGTGTGACTCACTGTTAACATCTTGCATTAAAGTGTGGCTACCCTTGATTTTCAAAAACACCGATTTTATATATCTGCGCTAAAATTCCATCAAATTCAACGTTTATATTTTTGATATTATTAAATATTTTTGTCTTCTTTAAATTGTATAAAAATTTGCTATATTTTGTCCATTGTGCAACAAACAGCAGCTTTTCCATAGCATATAAAATTTTCTAGTTTTTTTTCAATATATTTTCGAAAAAAAAATATGTTAAATTTTCAAAGGCGTTTTAAATATGACACACTACCAAATCTAGACTACAAAAATACTCGTAAATTCGTTAAATAAAATGAAAAATGCACTGAGATCATTTACGACTACATCGTTTTTTTTTTCTACTTTTAGATTATTTTGAATCTATTTGCATTTATTAAACAGTTTTTTTTTGTGTTAAAGAACTGACAGCAGCCATGCAGCCAAGCAACAAAATAACGATTACAATATTTTAACACTTTTTGTTAAAAAGTCTATTAAGACAAAAAAAAAAAGTTAAAATATGACAACAAATTGTAAAACTTAAACATTGGAATAAAGTCATTCTTTTGTTGTGGCAAGAGTCGAAGTGTTTTAGTGATGAAGAGGGGAGTTGGGGCTTTAGAGAGATTGAAACGCTTAATGCAAATTAACATATGTTAACGAGTTTTATATGATATAAATTTATAATATTTTTAGAGTGTTACCTTTTTTTTCTTTCTTAAAAACTATTGGGGGTGTGTATATTATATTTGACTTTAATTAAATTATCTTTGAGTTGTATCGGTTGAACGGCGATCTATTGTTTTAAAAGGTGACAGTGAACGGGGTGTAAAAGTATTGGTGTTAAAAGGGCTATTTGAGAATAGCCCAATAGAGAATTTAGCCTTGGACTAAAATATAAAAAAATATATGTAGTGTAAAACGTTTAAATAATGCTATTCCAGGCAAAACCCATTAAAATAAATAAGGAATGTGGTAAACCAAATTTTACTGAACGACATGGACTTAACCTCATTCTTATACTTCATGTATCTAAAGAGTGCCCAACAGGCCTAGGTAGAGGCCTAGGTTTAGTACTGATATGAGGTTGCATCACATTGATACTTCGTGCTCCCTTCAACCTAACCTTAAATGAACTTTAACTTGTGTTATAAGACCATACATATATGATTTGAGCGAAAGTTTTCCAACTGGTATGTTAAAACTACTCTTTTTTTTAAATAGACTAACATATAAATATCTTTTAAATTAAAGCTTTTTATTGTTGAAAAATATTTTACCGATATAAAGAAACAAAAAAAAAAGCTACACTAATTTAGTTCGACTTTTTTAGAACCCTACAATGAGCCCCATGCAATTGAGTAGGTGAACTGCAAAACTCGTTCGTTACAAAAATAAAAATATGAGATGACAATCGACTCCAAAAGTTCTTTTGGGGCTTTATGAGAAGAAATATACTAATTGTATTAATGCATGTCCTCTTCCATCTTTTTCCAAGGACATTCCTTGATACAATCTGCTTAACAATTTTATTTGTATAATATCGTTAGTTTTTCTAAAATCTTTGGATGAAGTTTCCTGATAATCTGGCCTATTCAACCAGTGAAATCCGTATAGGAATAGCTTAACCCATCAACAATAAATTTCAGTTTATCAAAAGTATGAAATGGGATTTTAGCACATTTATACGAAACCTTGTTTTAAAGATCTACATAAAATAAGTTGCATTGTGTTAGTAATTGATGTTCTCTGAAATGCGTGAACCGATTTTGTTTCAATACCAAGGTTTTTATGTATCAACGGTCTTCAAATGTGTATTGGTTCATGAGTTATAGCCATTTTAGTGAACACTGCATTCATTCCGGGACACGTATTTATATTTCCATACAAATACAAAATGCCCTCCATTTTGAACTCCTCCTAAACGGCTTGAGCGATTTTTATGAAATTTTGTATGTGTATTTGTTAGGTATGAGAATAGGTCGTAGAGTATATTTTATATCGCTAGAGGGCGCAAAATATTGCAATAGGGGTAAAAGCTCCCACACCCCAATCTTATAAACTAATCAACCGGTTTTCTTAAAATTTGGCATGCAGACAATGTAACATCTGAAAGAGAATAGGGAATAGGTTGTGAAATAAGATAAGAGGGCTAAAAGCTTCCCCTCCCTATATCTTCGTAACTAATCAACCGATTTTTTTTAACTTACGCAGGCATATAGTGTTACAGTTGGAAAGAACTATAGCCTTTAGTTTTTTAGTATTTAGGACGTGAAATAGAGCAAGAGGGGTAAAAGCTCCCCCTTGCTCTATCTCCGTAACTAATCAACCGGTTTTCTTAACAGTTGGCATGCATATACTGTAACATCGGAAAGAGAACAGGGCATTAAATAGGGCAAGAGGGGTAAAAGGTCCGCCTCCCTATATCTTCTTAACTAATCAATTAATTTTCTTAAAAATGGGTAGGCAAATAGTTTAACATCTGGAAAGAACTATAGCCTATAATATTTTTGTTAAAATTTGGCTAGCAGACACTGTTACATCTGAAAGAAATAAGTTTGCCGTTTACCGGGCCAGCTAGTATTTTATAAGAATGTTGAAGAGTTAGTATCGTCGTTTTATGATACTATAAAGAAAACGGGAACGATTATGTTTCAAAATTGTGAATTCTATAGAATCACTCGACCAGATAACGCGTATTGAAGCAAAATAAGCTTCTTAGCAGTTGGAAAAATATGCACTAGGAAGATCTAACGTCACCATCAATACGACCGTAAAAAACTTACAGCCGTGCCTAAACAAGAGCGGAAGGCGAAACGATAATAGGGGCACAAAATGGGTGTATTCAAAAGAAAAGTGGCACAAAAATTGGAATTCTGAGAAAAAGGGGCAGCTTTAAAAATAAGAACATTTTCATATTTATTAAGTTATTTTCAATGAAATCATAAACATTACAAAAAATAAACTTCTTCTTATATATAAATAATACAAAATATATGTATGTACACATACAGTCGAACTTCTCTATAATGAATCTGCATGGACCCAAAAAATCCCTTCATTGTACAGAACATAAAGATTTTCCTTATTAATACGATATCTGTATGACGTGCTAAATTCCCAATTTTTCATATTTGATAAATACACTGAAATTTATTGTTGAGGGAAAGGTAGCTTCTATGCGCATTTCACTGGTTGCTAAGGCCAGCTCATCAGGAAGCCTTTTCCAAAGATTTTAGAAAAGCCAAAAATGTTAAACAAATAAAACCCTAAAGCGAATAAGAATTATAAAAACTCTTAAGTCTTACTTGTAACAATATCAAAGCACCAACAATAAACAGTGAGTTTATCTTTTCTTACATCCCCCTACAATTGCTTGGGTTCTTTCCGACTCGAATTGTAGTTGTAAGTGGGTTAAAAGAAAAAACAAAATTAAAAAACAATCTGCTTCATTCTGTTGTCTTCGTAAGAAAACAACAAAAAAAACTAATTTGCCAATTCAGTTTTATACACGGGCACATGCAATTATATTATCAAATTGTTTTCGGGAATACAAAGTTTATTATTTTCCACTTTTGTTTATAAGAACTGATATTTTAGTTAAGATGCAGAGGGTATCGATTCCACAATCGAGCAACGCGTTAAAGTTATTCAGGCTTATTATGCAAATGGGCGTTCAAGTCAAAATGCATATCGTAGAAAATCATCCTCAGTGGATTCGTCAATAAGCAGAATTGCCGCATTTGGGCCAATGATAATCCAAAAGTGACTGTCGAAAAACCAATGCACCCACAAAGAGTGACTGTTTGAGGTGAGGTTTATAGCCTGGCGGCATCATCGGACGGTATTTTTTCCAAAATGAGGCCGGTCAGGCAGTTATTGTGAATGGTGTTCGCTATCGTGAGATGATAAACGAATTTTTTTATGACCCAAATTGGAAGATGTTGACGATATGTGGCTACAACAGGACGGTGTCACTTGCCACACAGCTAACGAAACAATGGCTCTTTTGCGATACAAATTCAATGGCCGTGTTATCTCACGTGGTTGCGATGTCAATTGGCCGCCAAGATCATGTGATTTGACACCGTTGGACTTCTTTCTTTGGGGGTATTTGAAAGAAAAGGTGTACGTCGATAAGCCAGCAACAATTCAAGAGCTGAAGGATGAGATAATTCGGCACATTAACGGCATAGAACAGCAATTATGGCTGAGCGTCCTCGAATGGGGCAATCGCTTATAACTATAATTTCTACTGTACAGTTATGACAAATCAATGAATACAGCATTTAAATTTTTAGTTTATTCGAAAAAATTATTACTTAGGACATTATGACGATATGACTTGATATAGTCTAAATAGTCTCGAATAGTCTAAAATATTTTTTTTATTGAAATTCAAATAGGTCTGCCCACAAATGTCTGAGATATGCGTAAGAACCACGGACCGCATCTAATGAAACGCTGGTTATTTTTGCCGACCAGAGTCAGTTGAGCTCTGCAAATCGGTTAACAGGAGACCGGGGATTATCCCAGAATAGGTTGATGAAGTAATTCTATTACTAAGCGAGTGCCGTTTAGTTTTATATCAATGCAGATATAGATTCTCATTTAAAAAGGTAAATACTTATCTTATTTCTACAAAATTGTTTTCTTCATAGACAAAACCATCCCAACAGAGAATATTATAAAAAAAGATTTTGTAGTAAAAAAAAAAATAAAAACATTTTCCCTTTAAATAGAAAATCTTTAAATTTCTTAACCCTCAAACAGCATATCGTTGGTCTCATGTAGAAAGGCCCTAACTCACATAAATGCAACTTTACAGGAGAAAGCAAACACATAATAGAAACTGAATGTATCATAATGTAAAATGGCTTCTTCAGTTGCTTGTTAAACTGATATTTTTGATGATATTGTATTAAATTTTTGTGACGAGGTGTATTTGTGGGAAATGTATTGGAATCACTAAAAAACACAATTTCGAAAAAAATTTAGTTAGGGCCTTTCTACATGAGACCGACGATATGTAAACTTCCCGAATTTGGAAAGTTTTTTCTTTTATTTAGAATTGTCCGAATTACTTAAAACTTTATAAGAGAACTACAAATTCACGTCTTAATCGAATACAAGAGTATAGAAGGGGTGAAACATTTTTATGTTCCTCATTTTACCAGTTTTTCAAAACTACCTGCTGAAACACTGACTGGTTTACATTTGTAAACCTGTATAAATTGAAATATACAAAATAAAATAGTAAGAGTACATTTGTTTTTTTCCAGAAGATTCAAGTTTTATTCAAAATTAAATTAGAAAGAAATAAAAACTATGCATAATTAGAGAAAAACTAGAAATATATATTGACAATTCGGGCACTTTGTAATGGTGACACAAAGCGTATCACATTATTTCTTACCGCAAAGAGAACAACACTTTCGGGTGATGCGTTGCCTTTTTTCCATTGCGCAGAAGACGAACTTTCCTTTGATGCGCGATGTTCCTTGATTCGCTTGAAGTTGTGGCTATGGCTGATCCGATGAAAGGCTCCTGATGTCCACCATGTCCAGCAACGCATTTCGAACATGAGGCCAATGATTGACGTGGCAAATCTGTGCTCACCGTCTGATGTTCGAAGTGACCCTATCATTTGCCAATGCAATGAGGAAGCTTTGACGAGGATTATTCAATCGTGTTCGAGTAATGGGAAGCCGATTTTAAGCCAATGTAATGGGTGATTTTTCAAGTGCTTTAGGAAAGTTAAAAAAAAAACACATAAAATTCAGAAAAATGCATGAAATCTTAATTTGAATCTATAGTACGGTCCATATAATATAATATTTGAAGATTATTTCATGCAAATGTTGATTGTAACTGCGCCTGAAATGGTCCATCCGATTAGTCCAACTTTGGCATACTTTTTCCAACATTTCGGCCGGTACCTCATGAATAAATGCTTCAATGTTGTCTTCCAATGCGTTAATTGAAGCAGACATGTGTGCATAGACATGAGCTTTAACATAGCCCCACAAAAAATAGTCTAAAGGCGCTAAATCGCACGATCTAGGCGGCCAATTGACCGGTCCCGAACGTGAAATAAAATGTTCACCGAACTCGCTTCTCAACAAGTCCATTGTTAAGCGTGGTGTGTGGCATGTGGCATCGTTTTGTTGAAACCACATGTCATGCAAGTCAAGCTCTTGCATTTTGGGCAAACAAAAGTTGGATATCATCTCACGGTAGCGCTCACCATTCACAGTTACGTTACGATTCGCATCATCTTTGAAGAAGTACGGTCCAATGATGCCACCAGCCCATAAACCGCACCAAACTTTGACTTTTTCTGGATGCATTGGTAGCTCTTGCAGTGCTTCTGGGTGATCTTCACTCCAAAATCTACCATTCTGCTTATTTACGTACACATTGAGCCAAAAATGAGCTTCGTCGCTGAACACAAGAAGCGCGCGATGAACTTTTTTAACAGAGCACGCATTTTGATAATAAAGTTCAATAAATTGCAAGCGTTGTTCGTTTGTAAGACTATTCATGGTTAAATTATTCCCCAAACTGAAGATGTTTGAGAGTGAAACAAAAACGAAACGTGCGTCTGATGTTTAAACCAGTGTTGCCAAGAAGATAATAGCTAAAAAATCACCTGATAGTGCCATCCTGCGATTTATACGTCATGTCTGGCACAAGAAGACTTATTCTAGCATTCCAATCAGGTTCCTTTTCAACCTGATCAATCATATCTGCATCACTATTCCCCCCATCATTCATCTCATCGTCTTCGTCGCTTCCATGAAGGTCAAGTACGTCTTCCAATCCTAAATAAAAATTAAAACGAACTTTCACATACAAACAACAGGATACATGGACAAGACACACACCTGGTCACATCGATCTTGCCATAGCGGTTATACCGAATAGACAAATGAATAGACAAAAACACAAAATGAAAAAATGTATGCACAAAAAATTCGAAAACATTTAACATTGCTGGGCCCAGCCTCAGGCTCAGGTAAAATTACTGGCACAACGACTGGAAGAACTCCTCTTTGGAGTTCAAAAATTGGGTGCTCCCAACATTCCGTGCACGTTTTCACATTTTTCTTATTATTTTTTTTTTTTTTTTGTTTTCACTTTAAGAAATATACGCGTGTTTTCTCTGAGCTTTAAAACACAATCTTTACATTCTATTATGGCATCTTTTCACGCATATTCGTACATTACAATTTTCTCTAAATAGAGAAGACAAGAAGTTCAAAAAATAGAAGTGAGGAAAAAACATGTAAATAAAATTAAAAACGGATAATTTGGTTGTTCTCGAAACTAATTAATTCGACCCGAGTTCAATTCGGCGTTCAGTCAAAAATAAAATTATCAAAAATTTTTAATTTATTTCGTGACGTAAATTCCATGCTTCATAAAAACTAATTTAATGAAAATTAAATTTAATGAACTTCAACCTAATTAAAATATCAAAAACTGCAATGAAAAATCACAATTGTTATATAAAAGATCTTCTGACGATAGAAAGTGGTGTTTCTTGAAACATGTAAAGATCAACCCGGGTTCAAATCCCAGCTCAGCCAAGAAAAATTATCAATAAATTTTAATAAAAATTCCAAGTTGTAAAATTCCTTCCCTCAGTGAAAATAATTTAATGAAAATTAAATTTGATTAACTCAAGCCTAATTAAAGAATATCAAAAATTAAAAATTAACAGTTCAACTAAAAATCAAAAATTGTTCTTAGAAATAGCTATGGCACACGGTCTTATGTTTACATTTGTACAAATAAAATGTCGACGAAAGTGGACAAAAAACATAATAAACGAATGTATTCAGGTTTTCAAGACAAAGTCTTGACAGAAAGAAAACGAAAAAACAGAGGAAAAAGGAGGCAACATGTAATTTGAAATTTAAGTGATAATAACAGCAAATTTCGAACCACCAGTATCACTGGTTAAAGATTGATGTTTGACTGTTGGCTAACGGGCACCGCAATGGTGCAGTGGGTAGAACACAAAGATCTTCTGACGACAGAAAGTGGTGTTTCTTGAAACATGTAAAGATCAACCCGGGTTCAAATCCCAGCTCAGCCAAGAAAAATTATCAATAAAATTTAATAAAAATTCCAAGTTGTAAAATTCCTGCCCTCAGTGAAAATAGTTTAATAAAAATTAAATTTGATGAACTCAATTCTAATTAAAGAATATCAAAAATTAAAAATTAACAGTTCAACTAAAAATCAAAAATTGTTATTTTGCTTTGTGGTAAAAAAAAAAAATCGAGAAATTTGAATTTATCCTAAAATTTGAGGAACATATCTTATTTTGGGAGCAATTTGTAGTCATTTCCACTGTACATATAACCTCTTTGTTACAAACATCTTGAGTTACTTTAATTTCTTCGTTTATCTACTCTCTGGCTTTTCTTACTCCCCCCTCAAGAACCACAGAAAGTGCTAATGGCGAATGAGATCATTTAAGGTGTTTATTACTCGATAAATAAATTAGAATAAAACCACAATTTAAAGCGAAAACCATAAATTATTTTATAAAAATAAATAAAAATTGTATAAAAATAATACACTATTTATAAACCGATTTGTCATTAGGGAAGCATTAACAACAAACACTTTTTTTTTAACTATTTTAATTGTACACACAAACATTTGACCGACAGCAGGCACAAAGTTTGTGACTTAAGTCTTTTGTTTGGCTTTATATTTGTCAAAAACTTTCTCATGGCGTGCCGATAAATATTTTTTATCATAGTTTTAATGGGGTTTAACAACTATTTGGAGCACAAATTTTTGTTCCGTCAAGGCGGAAATAATTTTTGAAAAAAAAAAAAAAAATAAAATTAAAATCATATCAGTCTAAATATTTTAAATTTTCTTAAGTTTTATTTCTTTTAAAAAAACCGTGGGAGATTTTTTAGAATGTTTAAACTTTTGCTTTATATTTTCTGAAAGATTTCTTTTAAAAGATTTGAAGACCTTTTTGGCATGTAGTGTGTGCACTAAATATCACAAATAATAATGATTATAAGAGGTTTTAGAGGAAATCTTACAAATAAAATTGAATGTATGGTGTTGACATTTTTTTTTTTTTTTATTTCTTTGGCGAACATAAAAATATATTTTAAAGGTTTTCCACAAAAACTTTGTTTTCAATATGTTTATTTTTTTAAGATCGAAATCATTTAAGTGTATTTTGTGCAGTTTTGCTTAGTTTTTTTTTTGCAAATTTTTTTAAAGAGTTTAGCTCTTCTCCATTGGTGGCTGTTTAAGAATTATGACTGTCATCATGTGTTGATGCAACATGACCGTACAAGAGTTTGACATAAACACTATTATTTTTGTTAGTTTGTTATTCTTCTTGCTGGTACAACACACACACATACACACTTAAAAAAGCAAAACACACACGGTGGTAAAACAATGGGGGGTAAGTAAATCTCAAAACTTGAGTACGTAACTAAAATGCAAGTTTATTGGAAACTCCTGGCAAAAAATCCCATTTGTTAAACATTTTTGTTTTTGCTGTTTTCCTGTTTTCCCTTTAAACAGAAAGTGATTTAGTTTTTGTTGTTGTGTCATTTTGGTTTTGTAACTTTAAAGTGTAAAATTTATGTTATGTTTTCAAAGTTTCTTTGGCAGTTTTTGTGTTCATGTGTGTAAATGTTCAAAATTGATTTGAGTGTTTTGAAAACAAAAAAAAAGTTTAAAAGTTTGTGTCTTAAGTCTTTTGATTTTCAAACATCACTTTACTCATCATAATCATTTTAAATCTTTTTTTATTTTTTGTGAATTGAAAAATATGCTTTACAAATTGTTTGGAAAAACCACAGGAGTTTTCATTGATATTCTAAAAAGTATATTATGAATGTTTTTTTGGATTTTCTCATAAAAGTTTAATTTTATGGAAGTCCATTAAAATGGTGTTGAGTTGATATAAAAGGGAATTTTCAAAAGAACTTAATAACATAAATAAGTCAAAAGGAATAACAAATATTTTTTCGTGAAACAAGTTTTAGTTTCAAAAAGTTTTTAACATTTTTTTCTCTAAATAAGACAAATTATTGAAATCTTTGAATAGTTTTTATCATAAAAATTTGTCTTTATATTGTCGAAAAGTTGGAAAACAATTTCTTTATGTAGCGATAAATTATTGAAAACATAGAAAAGTGTCTTTATAAAGAGAAAATTGTTAAAAAAAAAAAACTATACAACCTATTTAATAAAGAGTGGTCCATAATGCACGATGTTAATTATGAGTCACCTGACATTTCATTGTTTCAGTTGACAAATTGAAGCGTGATGAGCTACATAATTTAGCAGCGCTTTAAGATACTTGAAGCCTTTTATGAAAATGGGCTTTCAAATCAAAATTGTTTTTGTGCCATCCGTGAAAAGGGTGAGGTTTTTTAGAATAAAACAAGCCACCCTTTTCGGGAGCAAATTTTGGAAGAAACTTACACCATTTTTGTTAAATATAATGTCAAATTTTGTTTTTTTTTTTTTGTAGAAAAGAAAATAAATGAATTTCGTGCCCTTCGTGATTTTTTTTGGTCAGCATAATCGACCAAATGTGTCCAATCGGGAGAATTGTGGACAAATTTCAGCAAAACGGGTCTGTAGGAAATGTGAAAACAGCTGTTTGGTGGAGTTTATGGGCTGGCGTTGGCGGGGGGGGGGGGGGTGCTTTAAAACCATGGCAGATAAGGCCATGATGGCATTATTGCGCAATTGAATGGGAGATAAAGCCATAATGGCCTTATTGCCCAATCATTGAGAGGTTGGGTCATATTTTGCGAAATGAGAGATATAGCCATATTTTTTTCGCAAATGAGAGATAAAGCCATATTTTTTCAGAAAATTATTATGCATGGTGTAAACATTCTGTATAAGGGAAAATCTTTAGTTATCATTGAAAACCATGTTTTTATTCTTGTGACGCACGCAGGAAAACTTTATTCAGCGAAGCCACCTGTCGCGTCCTACTGGAGAATAAACCCCTTAGCACGGCCGCAGGCCGTCACGCAGCACTACTTTAGTATGCGAAGCCAGATTTCAATACTTAACTTTAGTGTCTCCGGAACTGAAATGAGAGACAAAGCCATTTTCTTATATTGCTAATGTGAGCTAGGACCATGATGGCTTTATCTCCCATTCAAATGAAAAAAAAAATAAAAAAAGGCTTTATCTCCCTATTGAATGAGAGATAAAGCCATCATGGCCTTATCTCACATGGTATTAAAGCACCCCCCCCCCCCCCCCCACGTTGTCATCGGGCTGTACTTCTTTGAAAATGAGGTCGGCCAAGCAGCTAACGTGAATGGTGACCGCTATCACCAGATGATAACGGCCTTCTTGTGGCCAGAAATGGAGGTTACGGACCTGGACGATATATGGTTCCAACAGGATGGAGCCACTTGCCACTAGTGCTGGGACTCATGGATCTTTTGGGCGAGAAAGTCAATGGCCGTGTTATCTCACGTCGTGGAGACATAAATTGGCAGTCACGATTGTGGGATTTGCCACCGTTGGACTTCTTTTCTTGGGGATATATAAAAGAAAAATTGTACGTCAATAAGCCAAGAACAACTCAAGAGTTAAAGGATGAGATAATTCGGCACACTAACGACATTGAACCTCAATTATGTCTCCAGGGTCATTGAAGATATGGTCTATCGGTTAGGATGCCACCGAAGCTGTGGCGAACATTTAGCCGATATTTTGTACCACACATAATTGTTTTAGAGCCTTATTTAATATAATATTAAGATAATTCTCTAGACACGTTTTGTTTTATTTACAATTAACATCGTGCATTATGGTTGAACTACCCTTTATTATCGAAAACATGGGAAGAGAAAATTGCTAAAAACAAAAAAATTTTTTGATATATAAAATTTTTTTCTTAAACCAAAAAACTAACGTAAATTATGAAATTCAGCCAAACTTTGTTTCATAAAAGTCATAAAATGGTGGTGTGTGTGTGCGTTCATTTACCACCGGTTGTCTGCTATTTGCTTAGCATTAGTATTTTTTTTTTTTTTTTTGTATTTCCTTTACTTTTAAAATTACAGGAAAGTCATTGCCACAGCCACTACTCCTGTTAACACTGCCAAACACTAAGGAAATTAGCTTAAGTTTTAAGAGACTTTTGTTTTTCTTGTCTATATTTCCTTTATTTTCAATTCAAACGTAAGCATTTATTGTTTAAATTTGTTTTTCTTTGGCTTTATTGTAAAAGTTAAAGAAAAAATGCCGCCTTTTAAAAACAAAGCCAAACAAAATCCGACCAACTACTACTGGTGTATTACAAACAACTACTGACTCTAAACCACCAGAGACGCATCATTATTGTTTACACAATTATTAGGACAACAAGAACTCTTTTTACGAAAATACTAAATGGTCGAGTATGAAAACTGCATTACGTTATTCCAACAAACAGACAAACAAACAAAGTGTGTGCCTGCCTGTATTGTGATGACTTGCCGCATTTGAAAACATCAATAATGCAGCAGCATTTTGTTGTCTTTTGGTTACCCCCGAGTGACTAAAACTAAAAGGAAACGCTCAAAATATATTAATATATCTCATGTATTTGCTGAACAAACTTATACGCTCTTTACTCTTTTAGCGTTTTATTATTATTTTTGTTGGTTTTTTTTCCTGTTTTCTATAACTTAAGTGTCAATTGCCTTTTACCAACTAAAGATTGATACCAATTTGGTTGGCGGCATGATCTTTTTTCCAGCTTTTGTTCTTTTTTTTTTTTGTTTCATATGGCTCGAATGTTTATTTAAAATAGTTTCAATTATTATTGATTATTTTGTTAAAAACACAATATATTTTTTCTTTCGTTATTTCATTTATTTAAAATCACGTCGGTCTTAAAAAAAGGAATTTCCTTTAGAAGATTAATAAAAAAATCAGTTTTATTGTTTATAAAGTGTTAATGGAAAAATAACAAGTGTTAATAGAAAAAATAGCTTAAATGAGTATGATTACTTTTGCTAACAAAAAACAACAGGTATAAAACAAAAGACTTAAGACACGAACTTGAAATAAAATAAGATAATATTTTATAAAGTTGAAAATTATTTAATAGCAACGAGTGATATAGAGAAAATTTGATATAGAGAAATCAAAAAAACTTTATTTTATAGATATTATTATATTTTCGGCAAAAGTAGTAACCGACTTAAAATCGAGTCAAAGTTTTATGTTTCAGAAAGCAAATGTCTTTATGTTAGTTTGATAATATGTATGTATCGTTTATATCTATTACTTATAGTCATAAAACTCAGATAGCTAAAATTATAATATCTTGTAGTCATATGGCTAGTAGTCAAAGGGTTATTTAATAATTAAGTCATATAGTCAAAAAGTATGATAATTAATTCATGTAGTCACTCGGGACAATATCTGCGATATGCATTATTTTAACCGAAATTTAATGTTCCATTTAGGTTAGGTAGGTCACTATTACAATGTGTCAAAAATGGGCAAATTAACCACCTCGTAGAACTTCGCCATGTTAAAGTGACAAGTCCCCTTCATATGAAGTGTTACAACTAGAACTCGCCCCTATCACTTTAAACCTGTCATGTGACACGTTTGGTGCTAGTTCCCTTTCCCTCTAGCGATCGCAATTAATTTATAATTAATCAAAAAGTTTTACATGACCACCTGCCATGTAAGCCTTATCTTTTTATTTTCTTAAACAGTGTGTAACAAGCAACGCCCTATATTTTGGTGGTCTTAATCACTGTGTAACAAACAACGCGCTTGCCAATCGCCCCTGTAGTTAAAATAACCAGAACAGAATCCGGTAGAAAACTTAACTCTCCCCTTTTTTGAGAGCTGTAGCTTTCTAAGCTCTGCTGCTTTTTAGAATGCATCTGTTGAATAGCAACTACACCTAGAGAAATCTGCCAGTAGGACGAAATTCTTCACAAGTAGTTGAAAATCAGCCACTGAAGATGATTTCCCGCAGCTGCCTTCTCTCGACTTTGGATATAAGCCACAACGAGAGCCCTGAGGGGGCCTTCTTACTCCCGTGATAGCCGATACGATATCTGTTCAGCTGCTTTTTCCAGAGATCTGTAAATGTCGAGCACTGCCTAATTCCAGGTATTGACTGTATCTGATTTTCTCGGAGGATGTAGCACCAAAAGATGGAATATCCTTTAAATGTTTCCATATATACCCCCGCGGGGAATCAACTCATAAAGTCAGATAGTCAAAAAGCCACAGAGTCATATAGTATAGTGATTGAATCATGCTGACACTGCAGTTCTATAAATACTTTATCATGTAGTGATTTATTTTAGGGACCGTTAGGGCTATCAGTTTAACTTAAAAAATTACTTTATAATCATTAATTCTTGAAAATAAAAGATTTAAGTGCCAATTTATTCCAAGAGTCTGTGCAATAACTGTTATTTGTTAAATCACATAATTTTTAAATATTTTATTATATAATTTAAAAATAAAATATTTCCAAGCAAAAAAATTAAATAGTCATATCAACCACTTACCGCAAAAAAGCTTAAGCGACATTATTTTAAATTTTCATTTTTTTTAATAAATGACTTTATTGGCATCACTTGCATCATCTCCTAAAATATCATAGTCACATATGGTACCGTTATGGTTTTATACTCTCTTATAAAATTTTGTTTTTGTCGCTTAAGCTTTTTTTGTGGCAATGAGTCAATAAAGGCAAATAGTTTTAAAGCCGTAAAAAGAAAATTTCGTAAAAATAGCAAAATTTAAAAAATGAAAAGTTTTTAGCAAACTTTTCTAAAAAAAACTTTAAACTCTTCAAAGTTTCCTATAAAAAATACCTTTAAGCAAACTTTTCTACAAAAATCTAACTTTTAGCAAAATTTCCTTTCAAATTCAAACTTTAAACATTAAAAATTTTCTCATGTAATCAAATTTTGTTTTAATGCATTGAAATTCTTTGACCATAACAATTAGAAACATTTAATACACCTTTTCTTTAACTCACACATTTTTCTTCTTTTCGTACTGCACAAATGGGAAACAAAAGTCCAGAACATTTAAACACTTTAGCGCCTTTTAAGTTTTAATTATACCATTAAATGCCAAAAAAACAAAAAAAAAACTCTACTTTGACTTATTTTTATGACTGCAATTAAAATGCTTTAGTTTTTATAGTAATGCCAGGACATGCCCCACAAAACTCTAGCAGAGCTGTTAAGTTTATGAACCATTAATGCGCTAGCACTCACACGCTCACCAGAACCCAGAAGAAGTGTCGGTCGGTAAACTGCACAAAACAATTATTGTGCAATTTACGCAACAAACAACAATGTATTAATTTCTTAACACTTTGTGTGTGTGAAGTTGCTCGACTGCACAAAAACACTTCAAGATGAAAGAAAGGAATCAGCAGTAAAAAAGCGCGTGTTATATTTGCTGTTAATCACTTAAACGTTTGTTCTTACTTAAGGCCAAATAATGACCACCATCATGGAACTTCCACAAGCAACATCATCAACGTTTGAGAAAAGTGCTCGTGTTTTTCTAGTTGCGATTTGTAAAAATATCAGAAATTATGAAAAATGCTATGTAAAAGAGCGGAGAAGGTCGAAATGCGGGCTGAAGGGAATCAAGAACAAAATCACATAAAACGTTAAACATTTTACTAAATGTTTAATCATTTCCTTGAGCACATTAAGGGCAGTAACGGCAGCCAGTATTTATACATCAATTTTCTTATACATAAGTTGTTGCGGTTGTTGCTTTTGTATGTTGTTTTTTTGTGATTTTTGCCGGAGCGCTCCAAAGTGTCTGTTCTAATTGCTACACAATGCATCGACAATTACTCCAATGATGATTTGTCATAAGAGTTGCTTCTTGTCGCAGTCGTTTTTTTTCTCAGCTGAAATTTATTGGTCAGATACTGGTCAAAGACAGTGGGGCAAATCGGAGATTTGGGGGGGAAAAATATAACTATAAGACACTCTTACTATAGAACAATATAACTATTTGACTCTATGAATTACTAACTATAAAACAATAAAAATATGACTTTATGACTACAGGACTATATGATTAAACGACTTATTACTGGATGATTATATGACAATATGACTAAATGACTTTTGACTCTATTACTATGTGACTTTATGGCAATATGACTATATGAATATATAACTACTAGCTGACCCGGTCCGCGTTGCTGGCCCTAAGCAAATATTGTTGTATTACCAGACGATTTAAATTGAGCTTTAAACGAAATTTACGGCCTTTAAAATGTTCCTTCTGTAAAAACCTAAGTTGGACCATGGCGATGATTTTAAAGAAAAAATCGTCCAAATCGGCCCAGCCGTTCTCAAGTTATGCGCTTAATAGAAAAAGTGGGCGTAAAAGTAGGCGTGATACATTTTTCTTTCGATGAAAACGTAAAATGGATTAATACGAACATTTAAAAGAAAAATTAGTAAAATCGATGAAGCCCTTTTTTTTTTAGGTAAATCGAAAAAAGTGGGCGTGGCAAAATTTTCTTTCCGTAAAAACCTAAGTTGGACCATGGCAATCATTTTAAAGAAAAAATCGTTTGAATCGGTCAAGCCGTTCTCAACTTATGCGCTTAATAGAAAAAGTGGGCGTAAAAGTAGGCGTGGTAAATTTTTCTTTCGATTAAAACTTAAAGTTGATTAATACGAACATTTGAAAGAAAAATTAGTCAAGTCGATGGAGCCGTTTTCTGATTTTAGGTAAATCGAAAAAAGTGGGCGTAAAAGTGGGCGGGGCAAAATTTTCTTTCCATGTAAATCTAAGTTAGACCATGGCGATCATTTTAAAGAAAAAATCGTTCAAATCGGTCCAGCCGTTCTCAAGTTATGGTTTTTGCCACGCCCCTCCGCCCCCAGACCGAAAATCAAAAATCAGACTTCCCTATGTCACCCGCCTGAATATTCTGAAGATTCCCTGAAAATTTCATCAAAATCGGCCCAGCCGTTTTGGAGTCCATACGTTACATACATACCCACACACATCCAATTTTATATACATATATAGATGGACAATATAAGTATATGATTAAATAAGCTATGGCTACATGTTAATATGACAATAAGACTATAAGACTAAATGATTTATGCTATATGACTTTATGACAATATGACTATTTGACTATATGCCTATATAACTATATGAATATATGATTACATGGCTGTATGACTATGTGACTATATGCTTGAATGACTTATGTCTTTATAACTACATATATGGCCATATGACTACATACCGTTTTGACTATATGACACTATATCTATTTGACTATTTGACTCAAAAGACTATATGACTACATGACTGTATGACGTTGTGACCAAATGACTACATGACTATATGACTGTATGACTATACGAAAATATGTATATATGACAATAAGACTTCTGACTGTAGGATTTATGCTATATGAATATATGACCTTATGACTAAATGACTTTTGACTATATAACTATGTGACTTATAACTATATGACTATATGGCTACATGACTATATGACTATATGACTATATGACTATATGACTATATGACTATATGACTATATGACTGTATGACTGTATGACCATAGGACTATATGACTATATGATTGCATAACTATATGACTTTGTGACTATATGACAATATGACCATATGAAGATATGACCATATGATTATATGACTACATGACTATATGACAATATGACTATTTGACTATATGTCTATATAAATATATGACTATATGATTACATGACTGTGTGACTATGTGACTATATGCTTAAATGACTTTATAACTACATATATGGCCATTTGACTACATACCGTTTTGACTATATGACACTATATCTATTTGACTATTTAACTCAAAAGACTATATGGCTTTGTGACTATATGACTATATGGCTATATGACTATATGACTATGTGACTATATAACTACATGACTATATGACTATATGGCTATATGGCTATATGACCATATGAGTTTATGATTACATGACTGTATGACTATGTGACTATATGCTTGAATGACTTATGACTTCATAACTCTATGGTAATATGACTGTACAACATTTCGACTATATGACTATATCTATTTGTGACTATATGACTATATGGCTATATGACTATATGACTTTATGACTGTATGACGTTGTGACTATATGACTTAACGACAATATGTATATATGACAATTAGACTTATGACTGAAGGATTAATGCTATATAAATATATGACCTTATGACTAAATGCCTTTTGACTATATTACTATGTGACTTTATAACTATATGAGTATATGACAATGTGACTATATGACTACATGACTATATGACTGTATTACTATATGACCATATGACTATTTGATTGCATGACTATATGACTTTGTGACTTTGTGACTATATGACTACATGACTGTATGACTATGTGACAACATGCTTATATAAACTTTTGACTATATGACACTTTATCGATTTGAATATATGGCTATTTGACTCAAAAGGCTATATGACTTTATGACTATATGACTACATGCTTAAATGACTAATGACTTTTAAGCAATATGACTATAAGGCCATTTGACTTTATAACGTTTTGACTATATGACTATATAACAATTTGACTATATGGCGTTTTGACTATATGACTCATATGACTATATGACTTTTTGATTTTATAACTATATAAATATATGTGTGTATGACTATAAGAATATATGATTAAATGATTTTTGTCTAGATGACTATACGAATATATGACAATATGAGTATTTGATTAAACGACGTGTAACTACATGACAATATGACTATATGAATACTTGACTATAAAAATATTTGACTGTATGAATATATTATCTATGGGACAATATATTATCTATGGGACAATATGATTACATTACCTGGCTACAATAATGCATGAGTATATTTTACTACTGTAAAATATGGCTTAATGACAAAAGGCTATATAAATATATGTCTACATTAGAAACTACTTGTCTTTATGAATTTTTTTATGTGGATATATGACTATATGCCAATCTTGAAATACTTTAAATTTATTTTCTGTTGTTTTTCACCCCACTGTCATTTTCAATTTATATTCTTCTCTCATCTGCTAATGATGATGCTCAGTCATAGTAATATTTCTTTTAAAGTGCCAAAGATTATTTCGAACAAAATGTTAAATGAAAACCATCAGTAGAACTGAAAAACAAAAAAAAAAAAAAGTTTGCAAAGATTTTTTGTTATATCATGGCAAATGCAAGATTAAAATGACCTTTTTTAATAAAACATTTTAATTTCATATTAATCGAAGAGCCAACCAACCGACTAACCGACCAACCGACCAATCAACCATCCAACTTTAACACTCTACTTTATGTGATAAACAATTAAGGTTATTTAGTGCATATAACGTAGAATAACAGCAATATGATTATGAAATTCTTTAAATTTTATGCTTAGTAATAATGACTTTAAATTGAAATGATGTGAATGGCTATTTAAACGTTATTTTTGTTTTTGCTTGAATTTTTTTCCTGTACAATTTACAAGCATTTATTGCGTGAGATCTGTGTTGATGTATGGTTTAGTTAGTGTGTGTGTTTAAGTGTTTTTTTTTTCTAAACAATATTTATCTATATAAGTCGTATGTAAAGTGTAATTTTTTGCTGTAAATTCAATTAGTTTACTTGGCATTTTCTGGCTTAAAGGCAATGCGTTCTTTTTTAAGTTGTGTGTGAGTGTGTGATTTTAGCCATGTACCGAGTTTTTGAGAGTCTTCCAATATGGCCATAGGTCTAGTAATTAGTTTTTCTTGCCAAAGCGTTATGGCAGAATATGGTTTTACTGATTTATAGTTTTAAAAACATTTCGTTATTAGTTTGTGTGTTCCAAAACAATCCATAAACATCATCAAGTCACATGTGAGAGGGATATCATATGACATTTGTGCATAAATGTTGTGGTTTTTATTTTTTGGTTTGAAAGACAAACATACTACAACATATTTAAATGTCAAATGTTGGCTAGAACCACTAAAAGTAATTATAAAGAGTAAACAAGGCGAAAAATGTTCAGTCAAATAGAAATATGTATGCATATCTTTTCTCTAGAAAACTTTTATATTTAGATCAAAACAGAAAGTGATATAAATATGACTTTATCTATATGAAAATAGAGCTATAATACCCAAAAGCTTAACTTTTTAAAAATATTTAAGTAAATATTTGTGTTTTGTGACTATTTACTTGTCTTCATGACAACATAGCTATATGAGTCTGCATGAAAATTTATAAAATTATGACACCAGGAAAAATAAATTAAATACATAACTATGTTATTATATGAAAATATGATTCAATGCCTCTAAGACTAAAAGAATATATGCCCAACTTAATATTCCGAACAATAGTAACGTAGACCTTCAGCCCTTGGTAGTGCAGCAGCCCGATATTTGGGCGATAAATCGACGAAAAATGGTTTTCCAATACGGATTCTCCGCGTAGAGACGGTTTTTGAGGTAGTCTCACAAAAAAAGAGTCAAACGGCTTTAAATCTCATGACACTGGTGGCTAATTGAACATAAAATTACCCATTCTAGAAACTTTTCATGCAATTAAGCTTAAATGGGTCGTGTTGTGTGACTCGTGGCACCGTGCTGTTAAAACCACATATCGACTAGTTCATAATCTTCAATTGCAAGCCAAAAATGGTCGTTTCTCATACGGCCATAGCGCTCGGAAATGAAGGTGACGGTTCTTTCGATAGTTTCGGAAGAACAACAGTTCCGCTGGCTGGGTTATGTTGCTCACTTGGAAGGAATTGCTTCGGCAAAGAAATTATTCCAAAGATCTCGAGAAAATACCAAGTAGGGAAAAAACTGGCAAAATCTGGTGTAAGAAGCTGGCGAACCAATGCATGAGACCGAAATTAATGGAAATCTTTTCCTTGTCAAGCCTGTGACCAAAATGTTGGATAAAATCCCTGCTCAGTAAGTAGTAGGGTATTTATTTAATCGACCTTTTCCTTTAATCGGTTAATCGCTCGATTAATTAACCGAGGTTTTGGTTTAACCGGTTAATAATCGGTTATTTTAGTTTTTGATCGGTTAACCGATTAATAAAGTTTTTTTTATAAATTAAGTAACTTCAAAATATAAAAATACATTATTTGCTTATTATTTGAAGTTTATGAGTAAAAAAAAAACAAAAACATACCAAACATAACAATTCTTGAACTAAAACGAGCAAGCAAAAAAAAAAAAAAAAAACAATTCATAAATATGTTATATGCATTTTCCAATTAATGCACAAGGTGTGTTATCAAGTCATATCGTTATAATATCCTAAATAAAATTTAAAATTGTTTAAAGTAAATATTATTGTGTTTCAAACAAAATAAATATTGTAATGCTGTGTTTATTGATTCGTCATAACTGTATAGTAGAAACCTAAATTATAAGCTGTAGCTTACAACAGTCATATCGTTGGGTTAATATGCAACCCTGCTAACTCACTTTCAGCACATTTTACAGGAGAGAAAAAAAACTTTTTATTTTTCCTATTTGAAGCTTGATAGAAAATTAAAATTACAGTCAGTTTTACACAATTCAAGACTTAAATAGAAGAAAAACTACATGCTGGTCGACGAGGCTTATCTTTCTCTACCACACGGCATCAAAATCACAATTTACATTAAAAGTGGATTTAGCCGGTTTGCATATTAAGCCGACGATATATATTTCCTGTAATTATTATAAGACATAAGACTTCATTACTACCTTGTGAATCCCCCAAATATTTACATATTTATACAAAAATAAACTGAGATAATTTTACTTGTTATTTCATTAGTTAAAGGAGATCTTATAAAATAATCTTTAAGAAAAGTTATTTATTTTAAATGTTTAGGATTAAAGCGACTCTTTTCTTTAACAAAAGTTGACTTGGAAAATATTATTTCACTTATCGTAGATGAATGTCTAATTACTCAGTCCTTTTCCAGGATTTCTCTTAACATATAAAATACTCCATTATGCCATTAAAGTTGTTTTAAATTTTTAACACTTCTAATTGTTTTGGTTAATTCTGTTAAAAGACTGATATGAGAAGAAACAAATAACTAAACACATACATATAAAAAGTACGTGAAACAAAAAAAGGTGTTGGCAATGATATATTTAACCCATTTTTTGCCAAATTCCTGCTAATCGATGATGAAGATAAAAAAACATTGTAATTTTAGTGATCGGTCGGCGGAAAATGGGTTAAATGAAGATAACTGAATACCTTCATTGGTTGTATGAAAAAATATTTTCTAAACAAATACATTTTGTATATGAGACGAAACAAATAATTAAAAACACAAAAACAAATATGTTATAATACTACAAAATATTGAAAATTTTGTAACTTCGGTTAATCGACTGAAATTAACCGGTTTAATCGTTAATCGAAAAAGCCAATTTGAAATTAACCGATCAGTTAATCGGGTAGTAATTAATCGGTTAACCGGTTGACGGTTAACCGAATGAACACCCTAGTAAGTAGTAAGATTCTGAGAATAATCATATTATTATATCCTTCAGTCCGTAACTGAAGAAGTACCTTTGGCAAATTTTAAGCGTTTATTCCAAAACATTTGTGCGATATAAATTTATCGAAAATATTGGCCAACATTACCTCTGACCCTTTCCCGTCTTTCTGGTAAAATAAAAATCCTGCACCGAATGATCGGCTTATTCTTTGACAACAAGAACGATTCAAGCCAATTTTGAATAAACTCTTTTTAGAAAAAACGTATTTAAGCGAGAGCTATTTTCTGCGTTGACGATATAAAGAGCGGCAATGTCTTGACTTTACGCCGGGTGAGGCAAAACTTTCCAACCATTATTTTCTAAATAGTTTTTAACTGGTCTTGCTTAAAGGGTTAAGCGGTCTCTTGATTAAATAATACGGTTATCTGTTGATTATTTCGGGCACTTTTTGACCTAAGCGCGCTACAAAGAATTTAACAAGTGAGAAAGTATAGTCGGTCAAGCCCGACCATATGATACCCTACACCACAGTATTAAAAAACACATCATGCTTAAATGTCCATATAAATATGAATTTATCTATGTTTATAAACTTCATTAAAATCGGTTTGAAAGTTTGTGAGAGGCAGAAATTGTCCCTACCTCCCCTTGTGGTCCTATTTTTGAAAAACTGTATAGCTTATGTGTCCATATAGATATGGATCTATCTGCGTTTTAAATTTCATTATAATCGGTTTGAGAGGCAAAAATTGCCCCTATCTCCCCTCGTGGTCCTATTTTTTAAACAATGCATCCCTTTTGTGTCCATAAAGATGTTTTAAATTTCATTAAAATCGGTTTGATAGTTTCTGAGAGGAAGAAATTTCCCCCTATATTCCCTCGTGGTCCTACCATTTGGCTAATTTTAAATAGGCTTGGTCCTTGTGCCAATAAGAACCTATGTCCCGAATTTCATCAAATTATCTCCAAAAGTGCGATCTGTACTTTGCGCACAAGGTTACATGGACAGCCAGCCAGCCAGCCAGCCGGACGGACATCGTTAGTTCGACTCAGAAAGTGATTCTGAGTCGACCGGTATACTTTAAGGTATATTTTAAGGCGTTACACACATCAGCACAAATGCATAATACCCTCTCCACTATTGTGGTGTGGGTATAATGAGTGCCCCGGCAGGCAAGCTGGTAGTGAGCTACACTATCAGAGCCGGGTTTGTGGGTTCGATTCCAGCTAAAGACTCTGGTTTCTTTCCTGCAGACAAGCTTCGCGATATAAGCCTAGGGAATTTAAAAAAATAGTTCCAACCACTTTCAGCAGCATATAATAGATTGATTTAGTAATGATTCGTTGCAAAAACAATTTTTCGAATAAGTAAATTCGTCTTTTATATTAAACTTGTGTTAAACAAAATTACTTTGCTTTTGGATGAAAGCTGCTGCTGGCGGAGGTTAAGGAATTGCTGCTTGTGTTGTTTCAAATAATTTTGCAATTTGTTCTTGAGATTAGAGTAGTGCCTTCAGTTCGTAATATTTGAATTTAAATGGATGATTAGGGTGGACTTTGCCATTCGTGTCAATACAACAACTACTAAATCGTACAATCCATCTCCTACACGTTGAAATCGATAGAACATATAGAGGATAAATAAGAGTTTTTTATAGCTGTTGTTGATGTTGTTTACTATTATATCAATATATGACAATCTCTGCATATTACTAATTGACTATATGACTAAATGGCCAGGTAACTATAAAATAATAAAATCATTTGACTGTATATTTTTATGGCCATATGGCTGTATTACTATATGACTCTATACATTTTTTTATAAAACGTTAGGTATTGGCTCTTCTTATTTACTCCGATTTTACTATTATACTATCTGTATTTTAGCCAATATTTTGATATTTAACCTTTTCTCCTCGTTGATCTGCATTTTCGTTTATCTTAACTTCTCGTTTAAAGCGCACATCTTGCCGTCTACTGCTCTGTAACGCAACCATTAGTGAGCTGTTTGATATATTTTTTTTACTGTTTGTTTGCTTTTTCTATGGTTATGTTTTTTAGTATTTGTGTGTGTGTGTGTTTTAGGCTAAATATGGTATGGCACGCATTTGTTGTAATATGCAAAAATTGAATATTGAGTGCAAATATTTTTGGATGCTTTTAGCAAAAACAAAGCACCAACAACATGTTATTATAGTTTTGATTTTGGAATGAAAAACGTGATCGTCAGTGAAAAATTTGGAGCTTTTTATTGTATGATGCTCACAACAATAGATGTCATGGAAAATAAACATTTCAGAGAACATTTTCTTAACGGTTATTAAGAGAAAATAGACATGTTTTGTTTTTAAACAAAAAGTTTGTGTTTTAAGTCTTTTGTTTTGTATTAGAAACTTTGTGAGAATTTTGCTCATTTTGATTTGTCCGAAAAAATAAGGTTTGTGTCTTTAGTCTTTTGTTTTAAAGCTGCTCAATTTATGATTTTTTCAAACCTGTTGTAAAGAAGTTTAGTTTTCTTGTCATATTTGCTTATTTTTTTATTATTACTAAAGCATTATTTTTATTATTATTGATAATATTTTCATTATTTATTACCTTAAATTCAATACATGTCATTTCCTGTCAAATTATTGCCTTAAAGAAGGAAAAAAAGCCTCAGAATTGTTAAAAAATTTCATATAAAATACCTTTATATATTTTCATAACATGTCATTCATGTCTTGCATAATAAAACAGTTCTAAAAATCAAGTATAAACGAAAAGTCAAATTTTATTTTATTTTATTTGTTTTTTTTTTTTTTTTTTGTTTTCTGTTTAATACCTTTTTAATAAAGCTTTTAACATAAATAAATGATATTCATTTAAATTTATTTTGTTTTATTTCTTTTTTTTTTAAATAAAAAGAACAAACCATTGATAAAGATTTTTTCACAGTTATAAAAAACAAAAAGACTATATAAAAGAAAAGTCATGAAATAAAGTGTATAACCATCCATCCATCCATCCATCCATCCATTCAACATCCACGAAATTTGTATACCGTCTTAATGCTGACAAAAAGTGCCGACAAATTGACAGGCGTTTGATGAACGAACGCATACATGCAACATGCGCTTCTTTCTTCGTACTTACCAAACAACAATATGCAACAAATGTAATAAACTTATAAGCATTTAAAAGAATATTTTTTTCTTTATTTTGTTTAATTTTTAATTTAAAAAAAAGTGCTTATTTTTTGTTGATATGCATTAAGTCTTTACAGTGTTGTAGTGGGTGCATTATGAATATGTTTTATAGGAGCTGGTAGATTTTAAAATATTTTTGTGACTTTTTTTTTTTTTTTTTTTTGGTTAAAGTTCCTTGTAAAAAACCATTGATAAAACTGAAGCGGTAAACTTTAAATGAATTTTTTTTTTTTTTTTTTTTTCTTGTTCAAAGAACAAGTTTTGCATAGAAAATTAAGCTCAAAGTTAAATTTACAAAAGAAATTTAAATGATCGACAAAAGGTTATCGATTTAGGCTCGTTAAAACCGATAACTGAAATACAAATTTCGAAGATTTTCGAAAAATTTACAACCATTTTCAAGAATTACTTCTTTCATCAGCTCGTTATTGGTTTGACCTACAGACCATTTTTAAAAAATTTAGTTAAATATTGGGTATATATATTTTGAATACTCCCATTTTCTGAAAGATTGATGTTTGACTGTTGGCTGGCAGGCACCGCAGTGGTGCAGAGGTTAGAACTCAAAGAATTCTGATGAAAGAATGTGGTGGTTCTTGAAACATGTTAATTTAACCCAGGTTCGAGCTCCAGCTTCGCCAAGAAAATTATCAATAAATTTTAATAAAAATTTCATCTTGTTAAAATTCCTTCCTTCAGTAAAAAATAATTTAATGAAAATTCAATTTGATGAACTGAAGCTTAACTAAAAATATCAAAAATCCAAAACCTGTTGCACAAAATTTTGTGTGGTTTCAGAGATAATCAACATTAATTTTGATCTATATTAACTATTTTAAAGTTTATTAAGTATTGTTTTGCTCTACAAGCCACTGTTTGGCGAATGCTGCAAATTGCTCACACAAAAACTTATAAAATAAATTTCACATTTGCTCTTTTTGACACGAGCTCCGGCTTATTTTTTTTAAAGAAATACGGCTGATCAAAATAATTTTTGGGAATACAAAATTTTGACAAATAAGATTTTGTTTGTCGAGCTTAATTTCCAATTTTTATTCTTGATAAAAAAAAACGAAATTTATTGCTGGGGGACAGGTTAGTTTCTATGCACATTTCACTAGTTGCTTAGCCCAGATCATCAGGAAACATTCTCCCAAAAAATTTTAGAAAGGCAAAAGATATCAGCAAATAAAATTGCAAAGTGAATGAGAATTGCAAGCACCCAAAAAGTCTTATTTGCACCGATATCAGTTTGATTAGATTGGTAACCGCACCAAACGATGCATTTTATTTGAATCTAATGGAGACTGTAGGGTATGTTGCGGATTGGTCTTATTTTATTTGCAGCGATTTTGTTCATGAAGTTTTCTATAAGTCGCTTGAATCTATAACAAATTTTTAAAGTAAGTTTTAATAACACTATGCAACAAAAAAAAAAAAAAAAAAATCAGCCTTAATGCTTGCAACGCGAATTTAAACGAGACTATTGGAAGAGCAAGTCTGCCAATGGTTTTGAAAAATTAGCTCGGGTTCCCGAAATATCGGTCCCAAAAGTTGTTGAGTTTTTTTGAAAAGGCGTTTGGTATAAGTGAAAAAAATATACTAAATGTACTTCTAACCTAAAATACCATTTTAGATGTCTTCAGTAGAATTGTATGGTGATTCTTTGCTTAGTCTGTGTTCATACGGGTATTGTCTTATTGACATGATTGCTACTTTATAGGCGAGAGGGACGAGGGGAAAGGAAACGAGTACACAGTTGCATGTACTGTCTTAACGTTTTGCTTTTTCATTCGTTGTTTAATTTTGTTACTGTTTTCAATATCAAAAAAGCAAATGTCGTCAACATGACATGAATCATTTGAACGCTAATTCATGTGCAAAGAAAAAAAAGGAAGAATCATGTCAAAAAGACATGAGCCGTATGAACTCAGACTTATAATATATTAACCTTCTAACACTCATTTAAAGGGGTCATGTTTGTACTTTTTATTAACTTCCCCACAAAAATATACTAAAACGTCACTTTAGAGGGTTAAAATGATTCACGAATAATTTCTGCTTCAAATTTTACTAGGGGTCTGTTAAGACCAAAACGTCGTGCATTGTATGCAAAACGGATTTTAGAAATTCCGGTCTTTGACGTTTTTGAATTTCTTGAAAAGGCTGTACCAAACGCAAAAAAATATACAAAATGTACTTATGAGCTAAAAGACTTTTTCAGATGTCTTGAGTAGAATTGTATGGCGATTCTTTTCTAAAGATATATTAACCCTCTAACACTTATTTTAATTTTTTTAATTATCTTTGTTCTAATTTGCTTTGCTGTACAATGATTTTAGAAAAACAAATTCCTTGTGCGTTTTGTAGGAGTTGTACTTGTTGTCCTTCCGAGACTACTTGTAGTGAATTCGCCTTGATTTTAAGAGTCATTCGAGCTCATATCTCTGAGTGTTACATAGCAATGTTGTTTTAAACAACAAACAGACAGAGTCTCCTGGGCCAAAGTTTATTAAAATAATTTTAAAATTTCTGCGAAATTAATAATCACTAAGGCTGGGTTTTTGAGATCTCAGTTAAACAAAGTTTAGTAAATCTGAAAGTTATTATATAAAATTTTGACGGAACAGCTTAGTTTAACTAAAAATTTTGGTCTTAAATGCAATTATAAAAAAATCACATTCGCCAGAAAAATCCAAGCTTCAGACTACATTACACTAAGTTTAAACAATAATCCACATCTTAAAAATCCAGCTTAACTGATAAAAACTAAATTGGTCTAAAAGAACTTCCTAAAATGCATATAAGTAAAACCCTATTAAGAAGTTTTCTGTCTCTTAAAAGTACTTTAAAAGTCATAGGGTTCTGCGGTATATACTGCTAAAAAATGCAATAGTACTTATGTTACCATCCCTGGACTATAGCACCTTCATATTGATTTAGAATTTTTCTTTTATTAGATTTTGTTTTCACGAAAATTTTATTCATATCTTTGAACATACATACACACATTCATTTAAATATATTCGCCTTAAACTTATTGTTATGCTTTTGCAGTGTTTAACATAAAAATTAATTAAATTTATGACAGGAAATGTTTAAGTGTTTGAAATTGTTATTAGAAATTCAAAAATAAAAAAGGTAATTTCTTAATATTTTATTGCACGCGTTCACAGAAACAAATACAAAATAAAAAAAATATTGTTGAATTTTTTAAAGTTTAAGAAAATATTGAATATGCATTTAGAAACTATTTATAACGGGAAGTGTGAGTTTTATGACCCGTACGTGGATTAATTTTACAAAAAAAAAAAAAAAAAAAAGTTATATATACATTTTTTTTAATATTAGTTATTAATTAATTTAACCTATTTTACTATTTTATTTAAATTTAATTTTACAAAAACCAATAAAATTTAATTAACTTAATGAAAAAATGTGTTTGTAAAAACAGGTTCACGCATGTTATAGACAAATAAGCAGGTGTATATTATTTTTGGAATACTAAGTCTTAGGCAGCTTTAAAAAATTTGATTGAAACCTCATTTTCTCCTTGTCTGGTTGAAGAATTTTAAAATTTTACAGTTTTGGCATTAAATAGGTTAGATAACAAGTCGTTGGTCGAACTCGGAAACCTAAAATTATGGCGGCATGAAATAACCCCCCAAAATATAACCCCCCAAAAAAATAATGAAATAACCCCCCAAAAGTTTGTACAGAGTGCAACAAAAACGATTTTTGGGGGATTATTTAATTTTGTTTGGGGTGTTATTTCATTTTTTTAATTGGGGTATTATTTCATATGAAATTATCCCCCAATAAATCATTATGAAATAAAGCCCCAATATATTTTTTGGGGGATTATTTCTTTTTCAAATTTATAATGAAAACGTTTTTGGGCGCAAGAATTTATCCACTTTGGTATACAGAACACCGGCTTCGATAAATAAAGCTGCTCTGCATATTAAGCTTGTGTTTGGTATATCATACCATGATATCTATTGCGTGATTCTTTAAAGCAAAAGTGTATTATTGATTGTATTAAATATACTGGGCTCTTATTTCATTTCGGAAATTGGGGTTTTATTTCATATGAAAAAAGCCCCCAAAAATTAGGGAATTATTTCATTTATGATTGGGGCGTTATTTTATTTCGTTGGGGGTTAATTTCATTTTCAAAATTGGGGCTTTATTGCATATGAAATAAGACCCCATGCTTTGGGGGGTTATTTCATTATTTTTTGGGGGGGTTATATTTTGGGGGGTTATTTCATGCCGCCTAAAATTATACACAACCTGTAAAGTAAATCAAATACCTGATAACAACAAATATATTATTGCTGATCCGGACATATCTACCATGGCAAAATGGAAGGCTATTTATTGATACCTAGATAGATCTGACTCAGAAGCATCTCTAACGCAGTCCAATTCATAAGAGAGTAACATACCGAGGTGTTTCAGTCTATGCTCTCCGCAGAGCAGGACATTGGAAAAGAAGATGTTATACAGATTATTCTTCCTTTTTGCCTTAGCAACTGATTCAGCATACCCAGCACAAAGCATACAGAGACGAAGAAAGTGACGTGTGAAAAATGCCTAAATCATTTGCGAGGGCAGCTTTCGAAGAAAGAGAAGGAAAACGTTTTTTGGTAGTGAATTGGCAATGTGTAAAAACAGGCCGCTACTATCAACAGAAATTGTGTAATCAAAACAAAAAATGCAAAAAAAAAAAGCTTTTGAAGAACAAGACAGAAAAAAATACAATAATTTCTGTCTCGTGACGCCTCTGTGTGCTCTGTGATACCCAGGTAGCAATTTGAGTGCATAATCTGGCAATATTATACACTCGCGCCTTGTTTAGGAGCTGGATCAATCCTACTGTTTTTTGCAATGTCCCAGAAGTATCTGCTGAGTAGCAAAAGCACCTAGGGGTGATCTGTCCCTCAGGCCAAACTCTCCCACAAGTGGTGAAAAATCAATCCTGGAGTGAGCTTATCAGTTTACTTTGAGTAGTAAGCCACCACATAAACCCCATAAAGCCAATATTCCTCAAAAACAGAAAGCATTTTCCGCAAGAAGTATACTTTCGGTGGCCTGAAATAATAATCAGTCAGGTGTCGTTCCACCAAGGTCTATTGACTCCCGTTGTACCAGAGGCCATCTCTGATCAGGCGCGTTCACAAGAGCTCGTACATATTTCTTAGATCTGTCAATGTTTGCCAAATCCCTGATTTCCCCCAAATGATGTATCAACAGAAGGTCAAACATATCCTTCAGATTAGGCCTAAGACCCATCGGGAGCCTGTCAAGTAACAATAACAATCTTGACATTTTCTTTTCCAGGGAATGGCAGAGCATTTTGGACATTCGATGACCATCTTTGTGCCATCTTCTTGTATGCCCACTTATCAATCTCATTGAATAATAAAAAGACGAATTATTTATCGATCATGCCTTCACCATAATGTTTCATCTGATATCTGCATTAATCTAAGCCCATGGTAATTGAATATTACAATGGCTGAGAGAATTAATGCATTTCTCCAGATAAATCGACCTAAAAACGATGCCGTTTAAATCTTTGATTGCGGCAATGCGGGATAATATAGTGTCTATGACCGACAGCAGGCATAGTAGTTTGAGAATTCTTCTAGCAGCATAATATAAATTAACATAATTTCGGAAAGATGGTTCCGGCGATTGGTAATCAGAGAGAAACCGAAAAATCAGAGTTATCGGAAAAAATTACTGTGTCCGTCTTTGATCCATCAGCGAAAACTGAGATGGCAAAATATTAAAAAATGGTGTCAACAGCCAAGTCTGGTTTAGAGTGGGTAGCTGACAGTCGATTATACACCCCAAGATAGGCCTGCCGTTGTTATGTATGATGATGCCATGCCCACCCTGACCATGCTTAAGACTGCCAAATTGTTTATCTAAGCATAGTCCCGAAACTGTCCTGAGGTGTAAAGCTCATCGCGAAAGGGATGGGTATGTTTTGATTGCTGATGCCTTCTACCAGACAAGTGACCGGGATGGGTGGTATGCCCGATATGTAGCTCCAGTGAACTAAAGAAGGTTTCAGGCGCCATCTTTTTCCAAATTTTGCTTACATAGTTCAAATGATAATCTAAAAATCTGTCTTTGGATTACACTGTGTGTAATTTTTTAAGTCATGCCAAAATAATCTGAATGTTGTAGTAAAGAAAAAACAAATAATTTTTTCACTTATGCGGCTACCTAAACGGTGTATAGAATAATTCCTAGGAAGTTCATATTCTCCAGAAAGTTGTTTATTAAGATCTAGGGTACAGTTTTGTGGCTGATTGTTTCCTTAAATTTTGAACGGTTTGCTACCTATGGAGCTGAACAGGGGGAAAAAGGTAAAAAAAATTAAATTTTCGGGAAATTTTTCACTTTTGGGGCTACCTATAGGGTGCTTAGAATCATTCGTAGGAAGTTTATATGTTCTTAAAAGTTATTCACTGAGATCTTAGGTAAATTTTTGTGGCGGATTGTTTCCTTGAATTTTGAACAGTTTGCTACCTATGGACGAGAACATGGAAAAAAGTTTAAAAAAAATCGAGTTTTTTAAAGTTTTTTGCGATTTTCATCTTGAAGATGAAGTTTTTTTGATTTTATATGTTCTTTATGGCAAGATCTACAACTTTGTCTCGGATGGTTAATCAAAATTCCGAACGGGTTGCAAGATATGACCCTGCGAAAGTGTTCACTTTTTTGAAAATATGACACCGAGGCCCCAAATCTTTGGGGGGCCCATAAAAAAAAGTGCATGACTTTGGGCAAAACTGGGAGACACGGGTCTTTTTTTTTTTTTTGGTCTTTTATCACGTAGTGGTGTCCATATATGGTTATTTTTTTCGTGTTGCACAGTGTTATTGAAAGGACGCTAACAGGCGCGCTTAGCGAGTTTTGGATAATCCAGTCTATACCAATCAAATAAATATTTAAATTGATACTTCCAGAAACTGTTTTATTATTTGTTTTGCAAACTTTTAATTCTTCACTTTTTAAACTTAATGTAGTCATAGGATTTTGTCATCATCTGTTTTAAGTTCAATTTAAAAATTCACACTTATTATTCTTGACAAGTTTTTGCCTGACAAAAAAAAAAAACAACTCCACTACCAACCACAATTATTTGCTAAACACATTTCGTCTTAAAATTTCTAAAAGTCTATAGTGTTTCCTTTCCATAAAAATATCTTTTGACAGCCATATATGCCAGCGCATGTATGACAAAGTGAGGCCTGAAAAAACTAAAACAAATAAAATAGCAGACATACATATTTCTTAATAATAGTAGAGTAAATCATTTTATTAAATTTATATTTTTTTTATTTTGTTTTTTTTTTTTTCAAATAATAATAAGCAAATAAATACATGAGTGCTAAACTATAACTTATTTGGCAGAAAGAAGTGATACAAATTTAAAATTGAAGAGAATTGCTTTAGAGCAATTTTGTCACAAATTAAGTATGCGACACACATTTAATTTATATAAACCATAATTGGTTCTACTGCTGTTACGCACCTGAAATAAAGCTTAAATAGTCGTACAATGTAGACGAAATTGCTTTAAAGTAGCAATTGTAGAAACTAACCCAGTGAAGTATTAGGATGTGTTATAAAGAAAACCAAGAAATTATTTCGAGTTTATGGAAGTTTTTCAAAAATTTGATATTTATAGAATAGAAGGAGTTGACCCAAACTAATAATATTTTGCGTGGAGGTATATATGATAATAAAAAATAAAATTTCAAGTTTTGAAAAAATTACGTTAAAGGATTCATGTACCTCCCATATATCCTTTTTTTGAAAAAATTTAATTCGGCAACACTTTTTATATTGAATTGAAAATTGAAAATTACCAAATCTATCAAAATAAAATGTTAAAATTAACATACAAAATTTTTTATAAATTCTAGCAAGGATTTTTGTATTTTAAAATATCCTTTTGTTAAAAAGGTCACAAAAATATAAAATTACAACGCTTTATTCCATTTACATTATAGAATTATAAACATAAAATAGTTTAGTGCCAAACAAACTGAAGGATATGCATTTATATATATAAAAATGAAAAATGTTTGTTTGTCTGTTTGTTTGTTGGCTTTTACTCCTAAACTACTGAACCGATTTTCCTTAAATTTTTACAGTAACATCATGTGATAGGGGCAGGGGAATTGGTACCCCCCATTGGATGCCAATATTAAATATCGCATATCTTAAGAGCCGCTGCACGCATTTTGTTGAACTTTTGGTAGTAGGATCTTCTAAGCCCCAAAATTTAAATTAAATAGTAGCGGGGGAAGTGGTTCCCCCATAGGACGCCAATGTTAAATATAGCATATCTTAAGAACTGTTATAGTGAGAATGTTCAAACTTTGTAGAAGTCACTCTTATGGTATACTACTCTATTGAGAATAAAAATAAAGCGGTAGGCGCAGGGGGGAAATACCTCCTATAGGATGCATATATTAAATATCGCTCAACTGAAGAACTATTAAAGGTACAGTCTTCAAACGTGGTTAAAGCTACTATTATAGTAAAATATAAATTTCAATATAATAATGGGCGGGGCTGACAGGGGAGGAGCAGTACCCCTCATAGATAGAAATATAATTAAGAGCCGCTGCACGCATTTTGTTGAACTTTTGGTAGTAGGATCTTCTGAGCCCCAAAATTGAAATAAAATAGCAGCGGGGGAAGTGTTACCCACCATAGGACGCCAATGTTAAATATCGCATATCTTAAGAACTGTTATAGTGAGAATGTTACAAATTTGCAGAAGTCACTCTTATGGTAAACTACACTTTTGAAAATAGAAATAAAGCGGGTAGGCTCAAGAGGGGAAATATCTCCCATAAGATCCATATATTAAATATCGCTCAACTGAAGAACTATTAAAGGGAGAGTCTTCAAACGTGGTTAAAGCTACTATTATAGCAAACTTTAAATTTTAATAATGTAAGTAATGGGCGGTGTGGACAGAGGGGGAGCAGTACCCCTCATAGATAGAAATATAATTTAGAGCCGCTGCACTCATCTTATTAAACCTTTTGTAGTATGATCGTCTGAACCCCAAAATTGAAATAAAATAGCAGCGGGGAAATGTGACCCCCCATAGGACGCCAATGTTTAATATCACATATCTTAAGAAGTGTTATAGTAAGAATGTTCAAATTTAGTAGAAGTCACTCCTACGGTATACTACCCTTTTGAAAATAAAAATAAAGCGGGGAGGCGCAGGGGGAAAAACCTTCCATAGGATGCATATATTAAATATCTCTCAACTGAAGAAGTGGTTTAAGCAGTGTAGCGAAGTGCACCGGGTTAAGCTAGTTTCTAATAAATGTATGTATGCCATTTTAAACAAAATATACATGAAGGGAAAATATTTGATATTTATTTAATATTCATAATTAAAATATTACATACACAAAATATAAAAAAAGTACAATTTGGTGTTCCGGAAAAAGCACAAAAAATGACATTTCAACTCAAAATGTGGTAGATTTTTTTATTTACATCAATTGTAAGGGCAAAGGGAATATATGCTCCATATATTCTTTAAAAAAACTGAAAAAATGATGCACTCAGTTTTTTTTTTTAATTTAAAGTAAATATTGACGATTTTCATATTTTTGCAAAAACAACCTGCATTTTTTTACGTCTATATAATAATTTCTAATAACCAGGGAAGCCATAAATATGCAATTGCATGTTTTTCCTTGTACGGCCAATGAAGGCAGAAACAATTTATTTATCCGTTTTAGAGCTTTTTATGAATTTTGGCATCGACTTGTTAGTGCATATTTTTGCATAGTTTACCGTTTGCAGCATTTTTTGTTTGCATAATTTAATTAAATTAGCCTTTTTGTAGCATTTTTTTAGGTTTATAGCGCATATTTTGCCTTTTTAAGGCATATTTTGATAAATATTAAACTTTTTTAGATGCCTACCAGAGAACTGCAAAATCACTATTTTTCTTGATTTATTCATACGCTTAAATTAACATTAATTCTATGCCTGCAAAACAAAGTTCAACGTTGGTAATTTTGACATCGTTTTGTACACATTTAATTTGTGCATGTGTGAGTTTTTTATTGAAAGTGCTTTTTTGCATTTATTGTTGCGCACGCAACAACACAAATACCCAAAGTCAAAAGCCAAGAATTATTATGCTTTTGCATTCAAGTAGTCATTGTCCACTCGATAAGCCAATGACGAACTAAATTGGTATGAGTACGAGTCGCTTTGTTACATTAACAACAATAACAACAACAATACATTGTCTTCTATTTTTTATGGAAATAGTTTGTTGTTGTTTTTTTATTTTTCTTGTACTACATATCAACTGCTGAATGCCTACATGAGTAATGATTGCTTGATTTCTGGCTTTTTTATTGGTATTTTTTGTTTCTTTACCAAACACACAAACATCTTAAATGACAAACGAAACAAAACTAAATTATTTTAATGACTAGAAGCCAGCAGCGAATGTGTGCGGTTGCGCAAGTTTGATTGTATGACCGCAAGTGAGTGTATTTGTTGGTGTTCATTAAATGCGATTTTTTGCAATCGCACAAAGCCGTTCTCTGATGCCTTCGGAAGCTTTCGCAGCAAATAAAAATTTTTTTTTTTTTTGAAAATCTGGTACTTCAATTTCGACATCTACATTTAATTTTTACTCTAAAATTGTAAGACAAAGCAGGTTGTCATTAAGGATAAATGTGATGCAATTTGTATTTAGACCAATCTTTTAGTATTCCAATCGACTCAGAATCACTTTTTAAAGTGTTCGATTACTTGTCCATCCGTCCGGGTGGCTGCTTGCCTGTCTATGTTAGCCTTGTGCGCAAAGTACAAGTTTAAATTTTGTAGATAATTTGATCAAATATAGACGAAGTCTATGCAAATGGTGAGAATCGTTCTATAATTTCACATCCAAATTAGACTCTTTGTGTCTGCAAGCTATCTAATTATGATGGTATTTAAATTTAATTCGTCCCAAAAATATTTTACTGCAAATTAAATTAATTTCGAATCGGTACACATTTGCTCAAAGCTCCCATCCTTAAAATAGCTTTAACTTCCTTTTAAATGTTAACATTTGCTAACAATTTAGCGACCATACCTAAAATCCCTTTAAACCCCATATGCATGTTAATATCTAGATAATATTCGGCGCAAACATCACTTATATGAATTTTAACCTTATATGGGCTTAAGCGATAATACTTTTAGGTTTTTTTTTTACATTTTGATATTCAATTGTTGAATATTGTGTCTTCATATGAGACATTTTTAATTTTTAGGGCATATTTTTAACATTTTTCAGGGCATATTTTCGGGTTTTTACTGCCTATTTAATGCGCATAAAATGCGGTTTTTAGAGCATATTTCGGTAGAGATTTTCTTGAAGTTAATTTCTTTAGAACGTCAAAGAAAATAGGATAATTTTATCGTACAGAAAAATATTTATAGCTTTTAATCTAAAGTACTAAATTATAAAAAAATAATAAATGCGTTTTGGGCCTCTAAAAAAGATTATATATCTCTAAGTTAGAAATAAAATGTGGTTAGTTTCTCTTTTGATTCTCAATGGCAGACAATTGGTTTATTAAACGGCAGAGAAAATTGAAAAAAGCATTCACTCCGTTTTTTATTTGTCCATCATAAATTTTTTTTACTTTTATTTTAGTTACGGCAACACTTTTTTAAGATTCATCCAGAGCATTACTAATACATGCTTTAAGTAAAGTGTTGGCTCATATCAAAGAAGAGAATGTCTTTTTTACCAAAAACTAACTTAAAAATTGTGGTACTTCTTAAAAATAATTTTTTTCCTAGTACACGAATTAAGTTTAATTTTTCTTGAAAAATTTTATAAAAAATTGGGACAAGTTTAGCGACCTCTAGCAGCGGCGAAACGCATTTAACATAAAAAGGTTCTTTATACATGTTATTTTTTTAAACATTGGAACAAATTTGTTTCACCTTATTTTTGTATATGGAACAAAGTACTGAGCGGCGTATAAGGTGTATAATATTCTGGCCAAACAACATAACTAACGAACAGTTTAGCAGTTTGACTAGCGAAAAGGCCAAATAGAACGCAGAAAGTGGAAGACGATAAGATATATCATGAAAAAGCCAACAGCTGAAAGCGTTACCAGAATGGCCTTGAAATGGAGCACAGAAGGCGAGAAGCCGTTAGAAAAGAGCTTGCAGCAATTGGTAAATCATAAGATGAAGAGTGACTGTTTATTACTAACACAAAATTTTACACTTGTTCACTACCTGGCGATCCTGCTAATTTTCTATCCTTTTCCTGTTCACTACACACTTGTCCATTACAAGATAAAGCTATTGCAACAAATAGCCTAAGTTGGAAATATCTTGTCGAAGCCCTTCATTCAGTCCCTCAAGGACTGAATAAAGGAAAAAGTAAATCGTTGGCTGAATATGCAAACCTGCTAACTCCTTCTTAACACATTTTACAAGAGAGACAAAAAACTTTTTTTTTTCTATGTGCTGCTTGAAAGGAAAACCAAAAATATAGTTGGCCTTACACGCTTCAAGATTCAAATTGAAGATAAAAACTACATGCTGGTCGACGAGGCGTAAATTTCTCTAACAAACGGCATAAAAATCTCAATTTACAATAATTAGTATTATGGTTATTTTGTTGAACTATTTATGGTTTTTAATCCAAATTTTCAATATTTTTTTAAATTAGGCTTAAGTTCATCAAATTTAATTTTTTATTAAATTATTTTTATGAAGAAAGGAATTTTACAACAAGAAAATTAATTAAAATTGTTATTCACAGAAAAAAATAAAAACCGATTTCAATTAAAAAATTTGTGATATTAATTTAAAAAAATAATTAAATTTGCACCAGTTAACAAATTAATAGTATCAATTAAACTTTTAATTCGCTTGATTAAACATTTAATTTACTTGATTAAATTTTTAATTAAACCCGATTTTATTTTTCATTAATGCTTTAATTGGTAAAAAATGTTGGAGAATTTTTTCTGTGTTGATAATCTTTCATTATTGACCGTGGCTGGGGCTCGAACCCTGGCCGGCAGGTTAGCATGACATGTTTCGATCGCAACCACTCGATCTCCTCAGATGGATTTGCCGTCTAATACTCGCAGCCATTGACGACTACTGACGTCAATACTCAAACATTAATCCTTAAACCAAATTGTATTTTAACCTTTTACTTAAAAAGTGGATTTAGCAGGTTTGCATATTAAACCGACGATATGTCACTTCATAACTATTGAACTGAAGAACAAAATGATTGACTTTACCACGTGGCTATATAAATCCTTAATTGTATAATTTTTTAAGTTGTCGTAACATTTTTAGGCCGTTTTAAATTGTTTGCTGGTCATTCTAGTTTTTTTTTTTTTTATTTAATTTAGTTTATAAGGAAAATAATATAAATGTTTTAATATGGTTAACAAAGTTTATTTTTTTTCTGTTGTTTTTGTAATGATTTTTTTATTTGTGTAAAATAATATAATTTCAATATGCATTGAAATTGCTGTAACAAAGTGGTTAATGACCTGTTGGCAAGTATTAATATGGTTATATGAGCTCATTTCATACAAATTAAATTGAATTGAAAACGTTTTTTTTTTTTTTGTTTTTTTGCTTTTCACCATTCAATTTGATTTTTTGTTTTATTACTCTAAATATGGTTAACAATTATTGAGGAAAATTATAATAATAAAGCGTTACATTTAAACAAAACTACAAAACGAAAAACAAATATTAAACAAAATAATTTTATTTGGTGGTTGAATACAAAATTGTTTATATGGATAAAAAAAAAAAACAGAAAAACGTGCAAAAATTTTTAATTAGTCTTAAAACAAATAAAGTTGACGTACATATTTGTTTATTGATTTAAAGTATTACAATATTATAATAAAAATACATTATATTGTGTTATAATACTGTCGTTTTAGACATAAATCATATGACAATATGATACTTTAAACATGTAAATTGGTTCATATAACAGTTATTAATTTTTTTCTATACAATTATGAAAAAGAGAAAAAGAGTTAACGGAACAGTTTAAAGGCAGCCTAGTTAATTAAATAAATGTATTTGGGGTTTTAAAGCATACAATTTTGGTTAAGAGGGTAGCAAAAACTATTATTTTGTTTAACATTTCTAATGATCTATTCATTTATGCTTTTTCCTTGTCTCTTTGAATTTCTTATTTCTCTAGACCTGTTGTAGAGACATGTTCATTTCCTAAGTCTTTTGTTTTCTTATATCGGGTGATTTTTTAAGAGCTTTAGGAAAGTTTTAAAAAAACACATAAAATTCAGAAAACTGCATGAAATCTTTATTTGAATCGATAGTACGGTCCATATAATTTAATGTTTGAAGATTATTTCATGCAAATGTTGATCGTGACTGCGCCTCAAATGGTCCATCCGCTTAGTCCAATTTTGGCATACTCTTTTCAACATTTCGGCCGGTATCTCATGAATAAATGCTTCAATGTTGTCTTCCAATGCGTCAATTGAAGCGGGCATGTGTGTATAGACGTGAGCTTTAACATAGCCCCACAAAAAATTAGTCTAAAGGCGTTAAATCGCACGATCTAGGCGGCCAATTGACCGGTCCCGAACGTGAAATAAAATGTTCACCGAACTCGCCTCTCAATAAGTCCATTGTTAAGCGTGCTGTGTGGCATGTGGCACCGTCTTGTTGAAACCACATGGCATGCAAGTCAAGCTCTTGCATTTTGGGCAAAAAAAAGTTGGATATCATCTCACGGAAGCGCTCACCATTCACAGTTACGTTACGATTCGCATCATCTTTGAAGAAATACGGTCCAATGATGCCACCAGCCCTTAAACCGTACCAAACTGTGACATTTTCTGGATGAATTGGCAGCTCTTGCAACGCTTCTGGCTGATCTTCACTCCAAAATCGACAATTCTGCTTATTAACGTTCCTATTGAGCCAAAAATGAGCTTAGTCGCTGAACACAATAAGCGCGCGATGAACTTTCTTAACAGAGCACGCATTTTGATAATAAAATTCAATAATTTGCAAGCGTTGTTCGTTTCATGGTTAAATTCATGGTTAAATTATAGACCAAACTGAAGAAAAAAAACACGAAACGTGCGTCAGCTGTTTAAACCAGTGTTGCCAAAAAGATAATAGCTAAAAAATCACCCGATACTTTCTAGTCCTCATTAAATATTTGATTTCTTACTTAAATATATTTTAAACAAAGAAATATAACTATTAATCCTTTTGTAAACATCTTTCATACAATAACTTCCGTCTACACCTTCCAAAGTATTTTAGAAAGGGAATTAAAATCCCTAAATCCTTTAAATAAATGACTGCAACGTGATGTATTAATATTTAATTTTCAAACTTCAAAGCCCACACACACAAAATTAAGATCTCAATAATGAAAGATAGTCCAAGAAACAAAAAAGATAATCTTTAAAATAACAAGTAATTTAAACACATTTAATTCCGGCGGAAATAAATATATATATCAATGACCATCATCATGCTTCTTACCACTCTCACCCTAAGGAAACCATCAATTTATTTTGAGTTAAAAAAAAAAAAACATTGAACAACACAAATCAATAACAAACCGTAAAACAATTATATTGAACCTTTTTTTTTTTTTGGTCTTAACTCAATACAAAAAAATAAGAACTAAATTCATTTCAAATACTAAAACATTTAAAGAAATTCGCACGCCTAAAATAATTGACATTTTGTAGCAAAAGAAAGAAATTCTGCACACAAATTAAAGCAGAGAAAATTGTTGAAATAACACAAGGTGTTTGAGAAGATTGATGCCTGATGCTTGCTTGTACCTGCCACAACTTGTGTGGCATTGCATTTTTCATTTGTGTTTTCTCATTTTGGATACTTTTTAAAAGACAAGTGCAAAAATGTTTTAAACAAAAAAGGTTTTAAGTTAAAAGAAAAAAAATGAAGTAATTATTTTTAAGTCAAGACTTAAAACACTTTAGTTGAATACGTATGTTTTTCTCAAATTGCTTAAATGTTTTGCCTTTTAATGCAATAAGAAGATTGATTTAAAGGTAATTATTTACAAAATTAAGTTGTTACATGTGAAGTCTTGAGGTTTTAGTTTGGTTTTACTAGTTTGCTATGCGGGTGGCTTATTATACAATGATTGCCAGATAAGTAGCCTGATATAATAAATTAGACGAATGTCCATAAGATTTCTTAGAAGATTTCTTTACATAAATTTTATGGAAATTTCGATCACAATTTAAATTAAAATTCTGAATAATTTAGCTTAACAAAGACAGTTGGCTGTTTTGAAGCCATAAGTAAATATTAGATTTTCAAAAGTGGACGATTTCTGAAATAATTTTAAAAATTAAGATAACAATGATAATATTTCAGTATTTTATTTAGTTATAGCGAATTTGCATAAAACTTCTTTCAAACAGCAAAATTTTGGGGTAAAATTTTCTGTAAATTGCATATTTAAAAAGATTTGTTAAAAAAAATAGTCCAATTTTAAAACAATTTGTTCAAAGAGACACATTTCAGCAAAATTTTCGAAAGTGCCAAATTTGCACAAAATTACTTTTAAAATTGCAAATTTGTACAAAATTGCTTATGAATGGCAAACTTGGGCAAATTTTTCATACAAAAAGAAAATTTGCGCAAAATTTCCTATAATAAAAAAATTGGGAAAATTTTCTATTCAACATTTTTCATTTTTCGAAAAATTGTAGGAATAGAACTATTACAAAAAAGCTTTATAAAATACATAACTGAAATTTAGCTCATAGAATAAATTCGAAAAATGAAAAATGTTGAATATAATATAAAGTTACCTTCGGAAGGAAATAATTCCCAGTTTCTATTTGTTGAAAATTTTCTATCATAAGCAAATTTGCGCAAAATTTTTTTATTTAGCGAATTTGTGCAAAATTTTGGTAAAGGAAAGTTTGCAAAATATTTAATATTAATTACAAATTTACGCAAAATTTGCGCCAATTTTTTTTTTTAAATAGCAAACTTGAGCCACATATTCTAATTAATAGAAAATATGCAAATAATTTCCTTTAAAAATACTTACGGCAAAATTTTCTTTAATTAGGAAACTTGCGCAAAATATTTTTGTACAATTTCCCATAAATAGCCAATTTGCGCAAAATGTTTCTATAAAAAATAAGTATTGAGACAAATTTTAAAAATGGCAAACTTGCACAAATAGCAAATTTTCTATAATTAACGAATTTGCACAAAATGTTCCACTTATAGCTAATTGGCACAAAAATTCTCACATATATTATGTTGGCACAAAATTTTATATAAACATCAACTTTATATAAAATATCCTAAAAATAGAAAATTTGCACAAAATTTCTTGTAAATAACAAATTTGCACAAAAATTATTATAAAAACAAATTGGCATAAAACTTCTTAAAAATAAAAAATTTGCATACAGTTTTATATAAACAGCAACTTTATATAAAATTCCCTAAAAATAGCAAATTTGCACAAAATTTCCTGTAAATAGCAAATTTGCACAAAATTTATTATAAGTAACAAATTTGCATACAACTTCTTAAAAATAACAAATTTGCAAAAACTTTTCTAAATAATTAGCAATTTTACACAAAATTTATTACGTATAATAAAAAATTTGCACAATATTTTTAATAAATAGTAAATTTGCACAAAATTTCCTGATAAATCAATTTTGCACAAAATTTATTACGTATAATAATACATTTGCACAAAATTTTTAATATATAGCAAATTTGCACGAGAATTCGGTAAAATAGATATATTGCACAAAATGTATTAAAAAAAAACCAATTTGCACAAAACTTCTAAAAAAAGCAACTGCAGAAAATTTCCTAACATAGCAAATTTGCACAAAATTTATTACGTATAATAAAAAATTTGCAAAATATTTTTAATAAATAGTAAATTTGCACAAAATTTCCTATAAATAGCAAATTTGCACAAGATCTTTAAATAGCGAATTTGCACAACATTTATTATAAATAGCAAATACAAAATTTCCTGCAATATCAATTTTGCACAAAATTTTTAATAAATAGTAAACTTGCCAAAAAATTTTTTATAAATAACAAATTTGCACAAGATTTGCTATAAATAGCAAATTTGCACAAAATTTCCTGAAATATCAATTTTGCACAAAATTTATTACCTATAATAATAAATTTGCACAAAATCTTTAATAAATAGCAAATTTGCACGAAAATTCGGTAAAATAGCTATATTGCACAAAATTTATTAGAAAAAAACCAATTTGCACAAAACTTCTAAAAAAAAGTAACCTTGCAGAAAATTTCCTAATATAGCAAATTTATTATAAATAACAAATTTGCACAAAATTTTTAAAAAAATAACAAATTTTCTAAAAATAGCTAATGTTGAGCATATTTATTTAAAAAACAAATTTGCACAAAACTTCTAAAAATAAAGAACAAACTTGCACAAAATTTCATAAAAAATTTATTATTAATAAGCAAATTCGCATAAAATTTCCTAAAAAAAAAAAAATTTATTTGCACAAAATTTCCTAGAACTAACAAAATTTTCTATTAATAGCAAATTGGCACAAAACTTCCTATTTACAGCAAATTGGCACAAAATGTTCTATCAAAATTCTATAAAAAGAACATTTGCAAAAAAATTCCTATAAACAGCAAATTTTCGCAAAATTTTCTATAAATAAAAAAATCCCACAAAATGTTCCTATAAATAGCATATTTGCACACAATTTGCTACAGATATTTCCAAAATAAGAAAATTTTGAAAAATTATCAATTAATAGCTAATTTGCACAAAAAAGATAATTTGTGCAAATAGCAAAACGTAGCAAAATATTTTAAAAATGAAGTTTGCGCCAAGTTCCTATAACTAGCAACATTTGCGCAAATTTCTTATAAGAAACTTATTTAGGGCAATTAATTATCATGGAAATCAAATTTTTTGCAAAATTGCCTTAAAAATGTTTCCATTTGCACAAAATTTTCTATAAATGTCAAAACTTTATTCCCAAAATACATCAAGATTTGCACACAATTTCATATAAAAAGCAAGTTTGCCTATAAAAAGAAAACATGAAAAACCAACTTCAATTACGTATTTGTTAGAAATTCAATTTCGTACAGATTTTCTGCCTGCAAGCAAAATTATCATATCAATTAACATATTTGTAAGTTTGAGCTTTTCTTGCTGTTGAGTTTCAATCAATAGGTTCAATTGAAATGTGACCACCAGCAAAAGGTGCTATATAAAATGTAAATACAATGATATGGTTTTAATATTAATTTAAAATGTTATCATATAGATTTTAAATTGCTTCTTATTTATTCAATATTTTGCAATTCAAATTTCCTTAATTAATTAAGAAATTAATGAAACAAAAAATAATAAAATCCAACCTTAAAACAATGTTGTTTAAATGTATCCTAGGAAATAGATAAAAAAAAAGTTGCAAATTTTTGATTTAATGTATTTAAATATAATTTTTCTATTATATCTGACAGTTTCAGTTAAAAGGGACCTATGCACAGTGGCCAATTTGGCTTCGCTAGCGGCATTTAATTCAAATTTTCAAATTTGAAAAACCGTAAATTTTTTTTTAACAATCGATAACAAATACATTCACTAGATTTGTATCGATTTTTAAAAGCTCAGCTTACAGCTGATGAACAGCTGTGAGCTGTCAAAGTCAGCATATGTTTCTGCAAGTGTTGTGCAAAATATTTCCGCCTTTTTGATCATCGTTTTGCTATTCGTGTTAAACTTGCAAATTTTATTATTTTCATTAAAAGTTTTGTTATATACTAATGCCAAGGTATGTATTATATAAAAAAAACTGTGGTTGTGATCTGTGTATACTTATGTTATTTATAAAACGTAATCGTGTTTAAGTGTATTAGCAACTCGCCCACTGTAACGTACACCTGTCTTTCGTGGAGTAGAACTTACAAAATTCACCTGCATTCAGTGTAATTGTAAATTTTCCTATATGTGTAAACCATTGTGTGTCCAAAATGTCCAAAATTTACTGCGAGTACCTGCGAGCCTTCAATTTATTGTACTTTTTAGGCAAAATGTCAGTGACAAAACGCACCCTTTTTATAATATGGTTTCTCTTTGAGTTGACAATTTTTTTTTTATTTTATATATGAATATATCGTGTAAATGTTTATTGAATTAAAAACAAAATAAAAAATTAAAAATAAAAAATTTAAAATTAAAAAAAAAAATAAAAATAAAAAATTTTAAATTAAAAAAAAAATTAAAAATAAAAAAAAAAAAAAAATTTAATTTTTTTCCAAAAATTGTTTAATTTTTTTCTGAATTGAGAAAAAAAAATTTTTTGAAGATATCTTCTTTACTTTGGAAGCTATGAATAAAATGCCGCTAGCGAAGCCAAATTGGCCACTGTGCTATGGCTGAATAATCGATTTTTACTTTTGGTGATTCCTTAAATAGACAATACGCTCTTTCTAATGCAGCAATCCGCAGTTTTCTAGCTTCATTACTTTTGTCATCGGTAAGCTTTAAAATATACCTTTGATAAGAAAAGAAAATTAACTCGTTAACTTCAAAATCGTTTTTCTCCATAACTCAGTTTTGGCTCATATGTAGGTCCCTTTTAACTGAAACTGTCACATATAGGAAATTATTGAAAAAAGCGTTCTTATTTTTAAGTTGCAGCTCAGAAGGATTTCATTTATATTTATGTTCATATTAAATCTTTAAATAAAAATTATAGAAATTCATCCTTTTTAACCACAATTCCTTTTGTTGCTCTGCATTGTCTCTACAGAACGAAAACCACAAACTTGTGTGTGGCCTACTGGAATTAGCTTACTAAATCAAGTCATCTGTCATATTATAAAGCAAATAAACTTAAAAAAGAAACAGCGGTCTATGCCTTTCAAGTGCCACTAAGCACTTGAAACTGCAATAAAATTTTAAACGAAACAAAATTAAATATTGGTTACTCTAACCACGACTATTAAAACAACATTCACAAGGAGCACTAATTTTGTAAATTTTATGAAAGGAACAGACTTGCAAAAAAAAAAAATACACACAATTATGAAAATTTTTATGTTTAAGGTCATGAAATTGTATGAAGAAAAATTTACAAAATATAAAACAGTAGCCACCAAATAAGTACAAAAGCCACATTACCAAGTCTAACAACTGGGAGGTCCTGAACCACGACCGTGGTGAAACTGCACTTACACACTCTTAACCACAACAAACACAAACTATTAAGAGATTTTACCAGAACACACACTTAGAAAGTTTGAGAAATTTTTGAATTCTCAAGATTTTGTTTTTATGAAAAAAAAGTAGCAAAAAAAAAACTATTTTGAATTTCAACTGTAAATGCAAATATCAACACCAGTAGGCGACAATCTAACCAATTGGCCACGATTGGTAGCAAATGTTTGAAAAAAACGACGCAAAAGACAGAAAGAGATTATTTGGCAAAGATAAGCGCCACACGATAAAACACCAAATTTGAAGGTTCTTTTGTTTCGCAACAAAATTGCTACCGCATAGATGATATTGCTTTCTTAACATATAGATTTTGCATATAAACTACATATTTAGGAGAAAATGTATGCTATGTTTTTTTGCATGCTACATTGGGTTATTGCGTTGTGTTTTGTTTGTAACAACTACAAAAAATGTTGTGGGACCTAATCGATCCTCAATGAGAATTGGAACTGACATTTCCGAAAGATTCACTACGAAAAGTTGCCTCAAAAAAGAGGTCAATTGATCGTGCAACTTTTTGACGTATTAAATGAAACAATTTTGGGACAAGCAGCAGTTAACAAAACAGCAACTCTGAATTTTGTTACATTAAGAAATTGGAATGAATTTTTTTTTGGTAAAGCTTAACTCTACACGCAGAGAAAAAACATGTTTAAATATGGTCACCTCCAACAAAACTATTTTTAAAGAAAATCTTAAACATAATGTAAATAATTTAACCATATTATTGTCACTGACAACCATACAATGGTTGAATTCATCAGGAAGCCACAAGCATATTATGGTTACCTCTAAAAATGTTATGGCTTAAAATGACAATGATTTGTTTTTTAAATTAACAATAGTATTTTTCTCTTTTCCAAGAGCAACCTGCTATGGTTGAAAACCAACCGTGATATTATAAGTGTTAAACATATTTTAGTTATTAATAACCACAACATGTTTGGAGGCAACCATAATATGGTTGTGGCTTCTTGATGAAGGACTAACTAAACCATAATATAGTTGTCAGTGACAATAATATGGTTAACTTAATAATATTATGTTTAAAATTTTCTTCAAAAATAGTTTTGTTGGAGGTGATCATATTTGAACATGTTTATTCTCTGGGTGTATGCTGTTCTGTAACGGACGGTGGCATGTCATAGTGTCCACGGACATTAAGTCCATGGACGCTATGTCGCTCAGCGATGCGACATAATGTCCATCAATATAGTGTAATAATGTCCATGGGCATTATGTCCTTTTTTGGTGCGACATTATGCTTCTCTGCGCAGGCGGCCTTCGGCCGGGCGCAAGCATTTTCTTTACTATGGTACAACAAAACCCGGCTTCGCTAACTAAAGCTTCTCTGCATAAAAAGCAAAACGTAAAGACAGTTCATGCATCTGTGTACTCGTTTCTTTTCCCCTCGTCCCTCTCGCCTATAAAGTAGCAATCTTGCCAATAAGATGTGAGCCGTATGAACACAGACTTAGCGAGGCCGGTTTTTGTTATACCATAGAGGAGAAAATCCTTGCGCGCAAAAGTGTTTTCGTTATATATTTAATATATACACCCGAGAAAAAGCAGCAAAACCATTTTTAAAAAGACAGAATGTCCATATTAAAAACGACTTAATGTCCGCGGGCATTATGACGTTTTCTAAAACGACATAATGTCCATGGGCTTTATGTCGCACCGAAGGGACATTATGGACATTATGTCCGTGGACACTATAACATGCCACCGTAACGGACTAAATAAAAAATTGTTTCGTTGCTAAGGTAACTGTAATAAACCCAAGTCAATGGCTCCAGAAATTAATGGCAGTTCACTTACTGAAGCTCAAAATATTTTCGAATTTTCTTTTTTTTTTTAGTTGGTTCGCTTAGAGTCCTCCATTTCGTTTAATGGCTAAATGATAATAAATCATAGATGTTTGCTTTTAATACATTTTAATAAAGACACAAACCAAATATCAAGGATACGCTCTCATTTACTAGTTCGCATTTTTATGTTGACTATAGACAAGTCAACTATACCGACTATACTTTTCAATAGGCAAACTACAAGTGGTATATGTAGTCTTAGTGGTAGTAGTGGTAGTCGTAGATATGCTGATTGGCATTAATAATGGATTATCACGAAATCGCCTTTGTTTTATACTCAACAACAATTCCTTCTAACTTCCTCTCTTCTTTCTACCCTAGCCAAATGCATGTGATATTGTTGCTAATCTGTAAGTATTTTTGTTGTTGGTCACAACAACAATAACATAACATTAGCAATATGGAAATTATTAACCCAAAATGCCATATCGTGTGATCATCATCAATGATGTTAAGGCATACAAAACATTTGCCAAAAAACCTCTGAAAGGAAATATTAAAAGATCTCTATAGATGTTGATGAAAATTTGATGACGATATGATGATGTTTTTGAGAGATGTTGCTGTTTATGTTGTTACTAAAACAAAAGAAAAAAGATCGTGGTGAAAACAATATCTTGGAAAAACCTACGAAAATGGTGATTCAATTTGGTGAAACTAAAGAGTTTGGAGAAAATAACTTTGCAATGGGATTGTAAGGAATTAAGAATGCCCTACTCGATATTCTAACAAAAAAGTTGGTATAAAAACAGCACGGCTAACTAATAATACCTTTTACATACTTTGGAGGATGCTCTTACTCCCCCATACAAATGAATTTCAAAGAAAAATCTATTAGAGTGTTTGTTAGTTTTGGAAGATTTTTGTTTCAAAAGAGTGTGTGTGTTACAGTAACTTATTTATGCAACTTGTTTGACTTTTTTTCTTTGTAGTCAAAATAAATCGTGGAGAATTTTCTTATTTTTATTTCTGATTCTAGCTGTTGTTACTTTACAATCAAAGGCATTTGTGGAAAAAGACAGACTTTTGTATGAGAAAAAAAAATGTTTTTACGTGATCTTATTTTTGCGCCTTATGATCACGATTTTGCATAAATAAACAGTTTAAAAAAATCCCACTTTTTAAGCTACTTATATGTAACAGGCAATCTTATAAATATATAAAAAACAAAATAAATTTTACTTGAAGTTTTTTAATAAAAAATAAAACAAAAAAAAAAAATTAACCCAAATTTCTTTTGGGAAGCAAAATTAAAACTTTGTTTCACTAATGAACTTATAAGCTGTATAATAAAGCCGCCAAAACTTGAAATAAATTTAAACTGATCTTTCGAAATTGGGTCAACAATGACCAATTTACCATTACAAACAGTGTATTCACATTTAAATACCGCTTAATAACGTTTATGAGACCAAAGATAACACTTCATTGCCATTTATACCGGCAAAACTTAATAAACCCTGCCACCAAACATTTAAAGCCAACAATATGACCATAAACAATGACAGAACCATATTAAATAAAATTAAACAAAAGCAAAGCAAAAAAAAAAAAAAAAATTCGTAAAATGAAAAAAAGAAAAACAACAAACGCAAGAAATTGTTGAAAATTTGTTAAGCTTTGTTATGCTTTGCAGCCATAAACATTTCACTAAAACTAAAACGAAATCAAGCTTTATGCTATTTTGAGTCAAAATCAACTTTAGTTTGACAATAGTATTTGGAATGAAAATGAGACAATATCGTTTAAGTGTTCTATAACCATTTACAAACACATAAACACACACACACACTCTCACAAATACACTCTATAGCAGAGGCTTGACAATTGACAAGCATTTTAAGCCACAATTATTATCTTCAGTGCGCCCTTCAAGCTTCTCCCACTCTAGATCATATAAATCTGCAGTACTTGCAGCACTTGAAATAGTTAAAAGCATGTAAGAGGATGAATATAAAAACGTGGTTTTACATTGATTTGGCTTATTATATGCAAATTATGTTTACACGGTTTGTTTTAGTGGCAGATAAGAAAAAATAAAAAAAAAAAACAAAATCAAACAAACAAACAGAAGGAATTGATGAGGGTTGGGAGGACCAGGTTTTCCATATAAACTGCTCAGTGTTTTAATAAAAATATTTTGTCAATAGTATTGTGGTTATTTTATTGAACTGTTTATGGTTTTTAATCCAAATTTTAATATTTTAACTAGGCTAAAGTTCATCAAATTTAATTTTCATTAAATTATTTTTATGAAGAAATGAATTTTACAACATGAAATTAATTTAAATTTATTGATAATTTTTCCTTCTTGACTGAAGCCGGGCTCGAACTCATGCGTTTTTACGGACAGGTTACCCTTACATCAGAGGGATTTGCCGTTTAACACTCACAGCCATAGACGACTGCTGGCAGTCGATAGTCAAACATCAATCTTTAAACCAAATTGTAATGGGTGATTTTTTAAGAGCTATAGGAAAGTTTAAAAAATAACACATAAAATTCAGAAAAATTCATGAAATCTTTATTTGAATCGATAGTACGGTCCATATAATTTAATGTTTGAAGATTATTTCATGCAAATGTTGACCGTAACTGCGCCTCAAATGGTCCATCCGCTTAGTCCAATTTCGGCATACTCTTTCCAACATTTCGGCCGGTATTTCATGAATAAATGCTTCAATGTTGTCTTCCAATGCGTCAATTGAAGCGGGCATGTGTGTATAGACATGAGATTTAATATAGCCCCACAAAAAATAGTCTAAAGGCGTTAAATCGCACGATCTAGGAGGCCAATTGACCGGTCCCGAACGTGAAATAAAATGTTCACCGAACTCGCCTCTCGCGTGCTGTGTGGCATCGTCTTGTTGAAACCACATGTCATGCAAGTCAAGCTCTTGCATTTTGGGCAAAAAAAGTTGGATATCATCTCACGGTAGCGCTCACCATTAACAGTTACGTTACGATTCGCATCATCTTTGAAGAAGTACGGTCCAAAGATGCCACCAGCCCATAAACCGCACCAAACTGTGACTTTTTCTGGATGCATCTGGCTGATCTGCACTCCAAAACCGACAATTCTGCTTATTAACGTACCGAATAGCCGCTTTAGTGGGTCGATTAAACTGACCATAAAATGGAAGAAGCGCGCGATGAACTTTCTTAACAGAGCACGCATTTTGATAATAAAATTAAATTATTTGCAAGCGTTGTTCGTTTGCAAGACGATTCATGGTTAAATTATGTACCAAACTGAAGAGGTTTGACAGTGAAACAAAACACAAAACGTGCATCAGCTGTTTAAACCAGTGTTGCCAAAAAGATAACAGCTAAAAAATCACCCGATATTAAAAATTAAGTAGATCGAAATTTGCTTTTTTTAATGATTTTTCTTACTAAATTGTGTCTGTAACTTTTTTTTGGCGAGTACAAGCTGTCACGTAAGGAAATTTCTCGCCAATTTACAGAAAAAGAGTGTCTGTAACATTTTGGTGAGAAAAGTTCCCGCTTTGAACTGTCAAATAAACTCGCGATTAAAAATGGGGTTAGAAGAAATTGAAATACTAAAAACAATTAATAATGCAAAGAATAATGATAACAATATTTTGTTCTCCGCACATTTTTTTATTGTTTTGTTATTTTACTTTTAACATTTTTATAAACTATACTAATACTTTCTTTCAAAGCTCGTTAGCAAACAACAAACATTAAAGTCGGACTCTCTTTTGATAATTTTCGAAATGAGTTACAGACACAGTTTTTTCTCACTTTTCGAGAAACGATGGAATATTTTGTTTCACATCTTTTCGATGCAAGAAGTTCTCATTAAAGTTACATAACATGGAGACAGGTCTCTTAATCTTTCGTTTTTGGTGATTTGCACTGGCCGGCAAGATCGCCCGATTTAACCGTCTTGTGGCTAATAAATCAGAGCAAGTTAAACTCTCTTTTTGGTTTAAAATATGTTTAAACCAACAAATCTATAAATCAATAAACATCTAAATCATCTTTAAGCGCATAAAATTGGGTGTTTAAACGACCACTACAGACCATATGAATTTGACAAGATAAATCGTAGTGTTGCCACATGTTATTTTTTTTTTAACTATATATAATACAGGGGGCACTGATTTACAGTTGTTGAGCTTAAACTACATATAAATTTAAGTTTAGTTCAACTTAGCCAGCGTTTAAACTATCAGTGATTTATAAGCCATAATCAATCAGTGTCCCATGTATTATATGTTGTTAAAAAAAATAACAGGTGGCAGTACTGCGACAAATCTAATCAAATTCATATGGTCTGTTTTGGTAGTTTACGCGCACAATTATATCGGTTTTAAGATGGTTTATATGTTTAGTGATTTATAGATTTTAAACCAAAAAGAGAGTTAAACTTGCTCTGATTTTGTTTAGCCCTTTCAGTTATCGTTTTCGCCAGTTTACATCAATTATACATTTTATCACAGTATTTCGTATAGGTGGACAACACAACACGAAACTTAAAATATTAAAATAAATGTATGGAAATTTAAAAATGATCACAGAAAATTTGTCCTTTTTTGATCACAGTTGTTATAATTCCTAAAGTATTGGCAATGATGTAGTTTCCATTTGTGCATTCTTCGTCTTCCTTTGTGTTTATTGCACTTGTCAATTTTGTTATATTCTTAAGCTCTCCAACGGTTATCTCTTATTTTCCCTATTCTCTTTATCTAACTAAAATTCTTACTTTTTCAAAGATTGGCTTGTGTCGGATTTCAATATAAACGAAATTTTCTAAAAAAAACGAAAATTTATGGCAAATTTAGCGCCAATAAAAAAAAATCGTGAATAAGAAATTTCAGGTAAATTTTCTATGCATAGCAAATTTGGGATCTCTTTTTTTATTAATGGGCTATAAAGGCTTCAAGTCACATTGCCAAAAAAAATGTTAATGACAATATAAGTTCTTGTTTTTTTTCGGATTAGTTTTCAAAAATTGTATTCTATAAATCGTAGCCGCTTCCTGCTTCACACACGTTATTGAATATATCTTATGTATCTTCTCCCAAAATTTTTTGTTTAATGGCCCTGATTCAATTGCGACTATATGCTTTTAGTCCGGAATACATTTCTGAGTAAAACTGACCTTCATGTTCCATCCCGTGAACAGGAAGGCCAGTTCACTTAATAAACAATGTGTTCGCTGAATATGTTCCTACCAAAGCCATTGAGCCACCTGAAGTTTGCTCTATGGCTACATCTTGCTAAAATTCCAAAGTTTAGAGGTTTTCCACAGACAGCTCTTTTAACAAAATCAGCCAGGCCCACGATGTCACACGTTAACGTTTGCATTGAAATTTAAATTTAAAACAAAAACCATTTCTAAAATTTGTTTTTGTTTTAAATGCTTTTTTCTATGCGAACGTTAATGTGTGTCATCGTGGGCCTGGCTGAGTGTTTCTACTAGGGAATGGTAAATGGATTCCAAAATCGATTTTCGATTTTTCGATCGACTTTTTTTATTTCGGTTTTTCAAATCGATTAATCGAGCCTCAAAATCGATTAATCGAACCTCAAAATCGATTTTAAAATCGATTTCAAAATCGTTTAAGATTAATTTGCAAACTTATACCTAATATCACAAAGGGGGATACACCAGCATTTTTTTTTTTTTTGGCAAACTACTAGAGATATTGAACTGAGATTTTTACGGTGGGTAGATTATGACTACTTTTTATATGCATATTTCGTGTAAAAAGTGAAAATGTGTAAATTTTGAAATGGCCTTTAGAGGAACAAGTGCATTTACATTTCACATATTGAAATTTTATTCTTGTATAGTCAGTCAGGCCTGTCACATAAAATAATTCCTATCGAAAGTGGAAGTGATTTCGTATCTTGCTTCACATAAGAGGAAATCAATTTTGATCGGAATTGATTTCTGTGACAAGTCTGAATGTATGGATAGTATTTCAAAGGATTATGACAATAGTTCCTGATCGGTGCCGACTGCTTATTTGCTAAGTTACTATTAAGTTAGTTTTAGAAAACAAATGTTTGCATGTCGTTGATGTCAGAAAGATGCAGAGATATTTCCTTGTAATTTCGTTTTTGATAGGGTAAATTACATACTTTTTGTTTTTCACTCTACTTATAACTAGATTTAAATATCGCTCACACACTGGTCTGTTTGAGTATTAGCGTATTTCTACAGGAATGCCATGGCTTAATTCACCTGTTGTGGTTACACATTTTAAGACTTTCTTTGTTTCTATAATATGTTGATGTTCACGAAGCTGACTTGCAGTGTTTGGTTCGGTACGATATGTTTAGAACTGTTTTTTTCACTGTCCATTGATGACTTTATTTTCTGAAGAACAAGAGCCCTTATATTAAAGTTGGCAGTATACCAAGGGTACTAATAGATAAATACGTAAAACTACAGCGTTACCTTGGAAAACTGCATAAGGATACCTACAGGCGTATGTACGGACAAAAGATAAGGTTTTATTGTGTATGCCCATAATTTATCGATTTAATTAAGATTAAAATTAAAAATTGCCAAAATTTTGATAAAAATAAAAAAATCGATTTTAAAAGCCCAATAATCGATTTCAGTATAAAATAGCGTCCGTAAATTCGATTGCAAAAAGTCGATTTTTTTTACCACGAAATCGATTTTCGATTGGAATCGAAATCGATTTACCATTCCCTAGTTTCTACATCGTCTGATACACACAGAAAAAAATCAATATAAATTCGTTCAAAACAAGGTTGATTTTAAATTTTTCAGTAGTGATTTTGCTACATTGTTGTTTCATGTTAATTTAACATGATTTTACAATAACTTGCAAACAACATTTTTTCCTTTTAAAATAACTATAATTCATGTTAATTTAACATTGCACTTAGAACAAAATGTCATTTATATTGAAATAACTATCCGAATCACGATGAATAAAAGTTATTTCAAGTTGAAACAACGTGAATTTCATGTAGAATCAAATTGGTTGGAGTGTGATATAACAGTGTGAAGACAACATATGCATTTATTAAAGAATAATAGTGTTTGTGTAGAAATTCATTAAAAAAAATAACGTTTCCCTGTTTGTCATCTTTCGAACACAAAAATAATGCTGTTTTCATCATACTCAACAAATGATGAGAACATTAAATTCCGTTCGGTTTTTTTTGAAAATCCACGAACTTCAATGTGTTCGGTTCGGCTCGTTAATGTTCGTCGCTTTTTGCTGATAAAAAAAAAAAACAAAACATTTTTTACAAAAACAAAATACACACACGAAAAAAACATTATAGAACATTAAAATATAATGTTTGCTACAGTATCACTACAATTGTTCTGTTTTTTAACGAAGAACCGAACATTATATAATAAAAAAATAGATATCGTTCTTCGGTGTGTGAGCCGAACGCTAAATAATGTACTGTTTATTTTCGAACACTGCTTTAAACATGAAAATAAAAAAATGTACATACTTAAGAATGTATGCATGTTAATTTAACAAGATACGCTTTGGATTTTAATATAAAACAGGTTGTTATGGATTCAATATTGAACAATGTTATTTTAACAGTGTATAATATTAAATAAACGTGATTTTAATATTTTTCATTTAAAATTAATATGAAATAATGATAAATTTAAATAAAGGGCATACTTTTGCAGAAATTTACCATGATTTTCAATCAACATTTCGCCACGTTGTTTTAACACTGGTATTTTTTTCTGTGTGTATGCACTACCGTTAACAGAGATGGAATCAACAATGTCATTATCAAACAAAAAATTTACCTTTCGGACGATGCAATGCAACAAAATTTGCCATTAAGTAGGTGGAATTGGAGTTGTCAATGATAAATTGCTCTTGAATTTGTTATAGCCCAACTCCAGCAATTTTAATTGAAACGATTGCCTAGTTTTTGGTATATTGTTCCATTGTGAAGTTTAATTCGCGCTATACAGCTCATTCTATAAACTTATGGTCATATGGTCATGGACATGTATTACAGTAAAAATATGATTTAAGGCATACAAATTTATGGCCCAGGCCCACGAGGTCGACAAGAACAAATTTTAGTTTTTTATTATTGTTTTCAATATAAATATGCGAATGAAATGTTCTTGTCGACATTGTGGGCCTGGCAGTATTATATCATAGTAACTGCTGTTAAATTTACTATTTAATTTGTTGTAACTTTGTTTTCAAATGTTTCTTTTTTAACTGGTCACCTTTTTAGCCGGTTCAAATCCAAGCAAAAAGTTACAAAAATAAAAATTTGCCCAAATATATCACAAACTCTTAGAACCCAAAGTACTACAGCAAAATTAAGCAGAAGCGCATTAAAAAAGGGGAGCAAACTGTAAAGTGTCAAAGTTTTAGTACAAAATATATCTTGAAAAACTCTTACGATTTCGTTTCGTAACAAGGACATTTTCATACTTAGCAAATGAACTAAACTTTTTTTTTAACTATTGTTCAACTACGCTCATTTCTTTTTATCTATCCAAACAGTTTATTTTTCTTTCTTTTTTTTTTTTTTTTTTGTTTTTTTCCTTTCTCGTATTTCGCTTTTGAGCATATGTAGTGTAGTGTAGACTATATGCTGCGTAAATTTACAATACAATATATTGTCACAAATGTTTTTACTGACACTTTGACAGTGATCGAAATGTGTCGCATATTCAGCATCATTTTGGTTGAAATGACAGCAATTGCGGGCGGTTTTGTCACTAACAAGAGGAAAATTGCAGCAATTTTCATATATGCATTCACAGTTGATGGCAATTCTTCACCAATAAGGATTCAAAACAATAGTTTCCCATAGTTAGTGGCTGTGCTGGCGAATGTAAAACAATAATAACCCAGTGAATATTTGGGGTAGAACTTAACTCATTTTTCGCTGATTTCGGTGATTATAATTATCGTTACTAATGGTGTTTTCTTTTCTACAAAAAATGTGACATTTTTTAACATTTGAATTTTTTTTAAAATAAAATGTCACATTTGTTTGTAGAAAAGAAAACACCATCAGTGTTTAATTACAAATAAATCTTATGGGAGTATGTGGTGAGGCTGTGTGTGTTACCGAGTTTTGATGTGGCGAAAAATAGGTTAAAAGCTTGCACTCATGGTCTGTGTCAAGGTAAATCGTCTGCTATTTATTTTCACTAATATGCCAACCTAAATCAGAGTGTCATGTGCTACGTTTTCCAACGCCAGTCTTTAACGCTAAAATGATATATTTATCTTCAGACTATGCGACATGTCCCTGCAATAATACTCGAAATTCCTTTTGGTATCTCTTCGAAAACTCGTATAATTCATACGTTACATTTTATGTAGCAAGCTACACGATATAAATCGAAGATTTAAAGTCTTAAATTCAAATTAAAGTATTTGATTTCCAAAATTTTTTAAATTCGTTTTAAAGAGTAACATCAAATTGTAGCTTGATTTAACATTTCGTGCGACATAATTTAACCTGAATTCGAAAAGGACAAACCCCATCCATGTCAGTTCCAAGGTAAAGGATTAACTCAAGACGAACTTGCCAAATCATTCGTTTGCTAGCAGCAGGATTTACTCCAAGGTAATTAAATTGAGTACCACTCGAATTACATTTTTGTTATGATATTTTTCTGGGAGGTACGGGTAGAAAGGAAGGACTTGAAGTTTTTGTAGGCGAAAGAAATGAAAGACTTGCAAGATGGATTAACCTTTCACCAGTACAATTCAAAGTCGTGCCTTTTCCTTCAAGCAAAAAAGCCATAAATTAAATTTTAACTAAGAAATTTAATCCTGATCCTGTATGATGTTTATACTGAAAAGGAAATATTATTGTTCGTTGGGTAATTTCCATATGCAAATTTGTGTTAGATGCTCTTGTTAGTCTAGCTTTTAAAGATTGGTGTTTTTCAAATTGTCATACTAGAAACAAAACTATCTGGCCAAAGGAACTAAATTGAGAAGAAAATTTGCATATCTATTATATCAAAAATAAAAAGAAAAACGTTTTTCGTTTGGCCAATTGTCCAAAACCTTAAATGCCAATGCGTAAAACTCAAGGTAATGGAGGAGCGAGGAGAGTTGCAGACCAAATGCAGGTAAGATTTCTTTATTGTTTTGACTTTGATAGATGATGGTAGAATTAAGCTGATTTCTTTTGCTTGCAATGAGATGAAGGAATATGTTAAAACGCTATTGTCATAAGATTGATATGTTCGATTATAAGTTATTTACGGTCATAATAAATAGAGAATTAATGCATTTTTGCTAATATTGACACTTGTTTAAGATAAAAAGTAAAGAAAAAAAATTATAAAAAACTAGCTTAAAATTATTTAGCTAACAAAGTGTAATAATAAAGCTAAATTTATAAACGTAGTGATTTTCAAAGTCTAATTACGTTTTACTTAATTTTGCTCATTAACCTTTTAAATATATATTTCGTAATATTTGCTTTTTGTTTCTACTCACAAGCAAATCCTAAAACATTGAGTAACATTAACTTAAACATTGTTTTAATAAATTAAATTTTTCACTTTAAAGCCAACATTATTACTACGTCAAGAACATCTCGGAAAACATCTCAACAAAGAAACAACAACAACAAAAAACTATACAAAACATCTCTAACTGAGCAAAAAAAAAAAATTAAAACATTTTCTTAAAAGTGCATGTTAGTGGGTTGTTCACAATACAAATTAATTGCCCCTTTGCACGCGCCTTATTTTTATTTGTTTGTTTCTATATTTCACCTACAACACCCAAATCTTGTTCATAATAAAAACAGCAAACAAATAAATCCCAAGAACTTGCGCAACCAACTATAGGATGTTTCTGTAAAATAAAAAAAAAATGATTTTGCTTTACTATTACAATTACACAGAGTAGTAAAGCATATTTCTGGTACGAAGCACAATGGGATACAACAAGAAAAATTAATAACAAAAAGTTGTCAAAATACTAACAAATACATAAATATAGTAAACAAAAAGCCAAACATAGTTAGGTGTACACGAAGTCATGTAGTTCATCACTCATATTACAATTAAATAGCTAGGCTGCATAAAGCCATGTCGACATATATTTGCATTCGCCATATCAGTCTTATTCATATATAGTCTTACAGCTGGATTGTTTTACAGAAATATACACATATTACGATGTATTCATATAGCTGATGGCCATATATTCCATATATATACCCAACAAACACGAAGTCAAACCTTTGATATGAAATGACTTTATTATTTGACATCAAACACAATTCTCAAACGTTTTTCAATTGTTTGATTTAACATTTGAATTCAAATTGATAATGATTTGAAAATAAACATTTGATATCAAATGTTTTATCAATTTGATGTCAAATGTTAAATTCAAAAATAAACTTGGCAATACTAAAGCGAAAAATAAATGTTATCATTAAAAATGGCGATTAAAGTTACATTTTTTATTAAAGTGTTACATGTGTTTTACTATTAAAAATAAATTTTAATATAAAGCGAACAACTTATTTCTTGTGAAAAATAAAAATTATTTGTGAGTAATTAAAATGATTAAAACTACGAAAAAAAGGAAAATAAAACGGGAAAGTGGGTTGTGGGTTGTGTGACACTTTTCTATCGATATTACGATGGGAGGTGTTCCACTGAGATAAGTGAACTTATTCCACCCGCCCGAGTATTTCTTCGTGATACTCGCTCATCCAGTGGTTCACATCCGTTTGTGGTCGATTGTCCTGTGTTTCGCACAACGCATTATAGAGAAAATTCGTTTTTCAGTCGAACTATCCGTATGTGGAATAAACTTCCCGCAGAGGTCTTTCCCGGTACTTATAATTTATTAAGATTCAAGTCAAATGTCCACAAACACTATTCCCTCTTGCCTCCTTACCAAACCTTATTTTCCCGATCAACACAATGCACTGCATATATAGGGGGCATCCCCTGAGTGTTGGTTTATCGTTAAAAAAAAAAAAAAAAAAGTTTGTTGAATCCTCAAAATAAAAGGGAGCCAAGTAGTTTGTCTTTCCAAGAATTAGAGGACGGAAAGAACGTTATTTCATCATTTAGCTATGATGCCGAATGTTTATCTCACAGTTGATTTAAATAAATAATAAATTTAAATTAAAATATATAAAAATTTTATTTATATTCCACATTGTATTATAATCCACATTTGAAAAACATTTGAGAATTACGTTTGAAAGCAAGTTGAAAATAAAGGCATTTTTTCAATTTGAAAATAATTTCCCCTTTTTTGTTGACAACGCTATGATTTTCAACTGATTTTCGACAAACGTTTGATTTCAAATCATCTTCAATTTGATATCAAACCTCCGTGTTTGTTGGGTAGGTTTGCAGTCATATTTTTCAAGGTTTTCTAAAAGTATCAAAATATTTTCAATTAATAGTAAATTTTGTAAAAAATATTTCTATGATTAAAAAAACTTTCCAAAAAAATTTGCTATAAAAAGAAAATTTTTCTATTTATAGCAAATTTTCCAAGAAAAATTTAAATTATAGCAAATTTTATAAAAAAATTCCTATAAACAGCAAATTTTATTAAAAAAAAATCCTATAAATTGCAAATTTTAAAAAAAAACAAAAAAAAATTCCTCTTTATAGCAAATTTACAAAAATTTCTTATAAATAGCAATTTTTGCAAAAATAGAT